>PVJC01039799.1:0-16078 GCA_004026665.1 Murina feae | reverse complement strand
ATTGCCTGAACTGCATTCTGACCATTCTCAGTAGCTTTCAGTAACCTGAGCATAAAAAGAAAGAAATTAAATGATAGCATTACCCAGTAATCAATGGTATGGTTTTGCTAGGTGGGTGTTTTGGAATAATGGTACTACAAAGGGAAAAAAAGATTGTGCTAAGAGAAAATTAGATAAGACTATCATAGTACACAACTTAAAAAATAAAATTTAGAGATTGGAAAGGAAACAGAAATGTTAAGAGATAACCTATGGACATAGACATAGAGGGGGAAAGGCCTGGGGGGGTTGGATATGAGGTGGAAGGGGTCAATGGGAAAAACACATACAACAAAGGGAACATCTGTGGCCAACCTGCATAGTAGGCTCCGCCATGGGCCACAGAAGCTCCCGCACAGCCAGAGCAGGCCACAAGGTTGGATCCAGGCGGGCAAGCAGCTGCCAATGAGCCTCCAAGGTCGCGTGGGCCTGCGATAGCTCCATTCCCAAGCCCAGCTGCAGGGCCGGGGGCCTGGCTTCTGCCCTGCCATGCAGCCAGCCACCACTGCCCGGAACCGACCACCAGCAAATGCGCAGGCGGAGGCCAGGCCTCCCCCTGTGCATTCGCCTGCGCGATCGCTCCATTCCCAGCCCTGGCTGCAGAGTTGGGGGCCGGGCTTCCTCCCGCCCTGCAGCCAGCCACCACTGCCTGAAACCCACCACCAGCAAATGCTCCATTTTTAGCGCAGGCTGCAGGGCCGGGGGCCTAGCTGCCGCCCCGCCATGCAGCCAGCCGCCACTGCCCAGAACCCACCGCTGGTAAACGCCTGGCCTCCGCCTGTGCATTCACCGGCGCCATCGTTCCATTGGACCCAGTGTTTGGGTGGGCTTCCGCCATCTTGGCTGGGCTAATTTGCATACCATTGCTCTGATTGGCTGTTGGGTGTCCCGAAGAAATGGTCAATTTTACTATTTCACTTTTATAGAGTAGATGGATACACACATGCATGCGCATGCATACACTCTTCTTTCTTGTCTCAGAATAATCTTTGACTTTAATTAAATTCCTAAATATGATTCTAGCAATTTAACAAATAAGTTACCCAAGTCAGTTCATTAGAAAAATATAACTTAAAAATTACACGAACAAACATATTTATTAAAGAAAACATGTGCAGGGGAAAGAAGATGGCTGCCAACGAGAAGGCAGACTGAAAGACAGTGTGAGAGTGAGAGAATGAATGGAGAGGATGTGGACTACTGAGCGTGTAAATTTGTGGGTGTGTGACACCTATACTCCAGAGGACTGTTGGAGACTCCCAGATGGGGCTCCCTTAATTGGGGGCTGCCTCCACTGCTGCTGAAATTTCTCCTGGAGCTGCCGACTCTGCTGTGGAGACCGGGTCATCTTGGGTGACTGTTATCAGAAACGTATACATCCAGAGATACCACAAACAGGACACCCAGGGATCAGCCAGGAACCCAGGAACACCGGAGCTCAAACCAAGAATATGTGGACCCAGACGAGCCCCGCTCCTCCTCACAGAAAGGTAAGATTTTGCTAAATAAAAGCATAGTTTGTATTCCAAGTGGGAGAGAGGGACTCACGCAGGGGAAGTTTGTGCAAAGTCCGCGACCGTGGGGCCAGTCTGTACCCCACAAAGTCCAGCCCTGGGGCCAGTGTGACCCGACTGTGGGAAAGTGTCCCACAGGTTGCTGGCAGAAGGGACCTCTAAGCAAACAGCCCATAGCTGATCTGGGCGCAAGAAAGGCAGCCTCGGATTTTGGATGCAGAGAAGAGACATTGGGAGAGTGACACGCAGAGCTGGATGGTGGAGGTTGCTAGCTTGCACACATCCTCGGAGGGGCTCCTTTTTTCCTCTCGTTAAGTCTATGCTTTTGATTGTTAAACCCAATACATAGGAGCATCCAATTAGGGTCACTCAAGGAGACTGCAGGAGAAAGCTATTTTTGTGGATCTTGGGAAGCAGAGCAGGGAGTGACGGATTCAGAAACCAGCTCTGGGGCAGTCCATTCCCCCAAACCAGTATTAAGAACAATAGGAAAAATAAAACCTAAATACTGGCTAGAAAGGACTTATAGCCGTGGAGGTCACTCCAAAAACACTGCCACCCAGAGGCTGATCCACAAACTGACTCTCCTGTAAACACAACTAAAGGCAGCCTCAGAAATAAAGAAATATTGTCGGCTTTAAAATCAGGACTGTGGTTTACAACACAGAGAAGCAGTGAATCACAGGAAATCTCAGTACTCTCCTGAATAGCTGACAGGACAAAGGCATACCAATAAGAAGAGCAGAAGAAGTGAATGACCCTCACTACAGCACATTTTTTTCTTTTTCTTTCCTTTTTAAGAAATAATTTTTTTTGGTCTTTTTTCCTCACTTGATTTTACCTTTTTAATTATTGCATTTTTATTTTTAATCAATATTATTACTACTACTATTTTTTTCTTTGTCTAAGAGTCATTTTATTTTCTCTTTATTTTATTTTGAGAATAGTGTTCTTCATTCTATTTTCAGTTTTCCTATAGCATCATTTTACTTTATCTCAACTTTACCTTTATGCCAACACTCTCTCCCTCACTTTCCTCCTGTGGTTGTCCTGTTTCTCTTACCCTACTCATGCTTTAGATTTTCCCTACTCCCTCTTTTTACCCCTGTTACAATTTCACCCTACTTATATATCTAATTTCCAATCCCCTGCTCTAAGCCCATACATACCTCACTCTTCTCTTTCTTCACTAACCAAATTTTCTTTTTCTCTCTGTTGTTTTGCTGTTGTTTGCTTAATTGTTGATTATACTGGTTTTTTTTTAAGATTGTTGGTGAGATTGTTTCACTTTTTCTTCTTTTTTGTTGTTGTTTTTTGGTTATTTTTTTGTGCTGTTTCTCCTCACCTTGGTCGATATTAGTTGTTAATTGTAGCTTGCATTCATCTTTAGGTATATGTTGCTGGCATTTGTTGGGATTAGTGGGTGTTCTATTGGAGTTTTCTCCCCATACAGTTTCTTCCTCTCTTCTACTCCATTCTCTTGTTATCACTCTTACTTTTTTTCTTCTTCTTCTGTTCTTTTCTTTTCTTTTCCCAACTTTGTTTTGGCACTCCTTTTTTCCCTTTCTTTTTCTCTTCTTCTTTCCTTTTTATCTCCTAATACTCTTTTCTATGGTCGTCACCTTTATTGGAGTTATAAGTATCGTGAATACATTTGTGTTCAGTACCTTGTGCATGGTGTCTTGCTGTGCAGTATTTTGTGCCTTTAAATCAACACAGGAGAAAAAGAACTATATAACCAGATACCCAGAGAAGAGAGATCATGGGGAGACAAAGAAACAGCCCGAATATAAAAGAAAAACAGGCATCACCAAAAAGGGAAGTAAATGAAATGGAGGCAAGCAACTTGTCAGAGAAAGAATTTAGAAAAATGGTCATAAAGTGGATGAAAAAGAATGGAAGACAAATTCAACAATATGTGTAAGAACCAAGAGGAAATGAAGAACAACCAAGAAAAAATGAAAAACAGTATCACTGCTATAAAGAACTCAATAGAAAGCATCAACAGTAGACTAGAAGAAGCAGAGGACCACATCAGTGAGCTAGAAGAAAAGGTAGAAAAAAATACCAAAAAAGAGCAGCATCTAGAAAAAAGAATTAAAAAGCAGGAGGAGAGCCTAAGAGAACTTTGGGACAACACAAAACGAAACAACATATGCATAATAGGAGCGCCAGAAGGAAAGGAAACTGAGCAAAGAATAGAGAACTTGTTTGAAGAAATAATGACAGAAAGCTTTCCTGATATAGTAAAGAAAACCCCCACACAAATCCAAGAGGCTCACAGAGTCCCAAACAAAACGAAACCCAAAAGAGCAATGCCAAGGCACATTATAATTAAATTGGCAAACACCAATGACAAAGAAAGAATCTTAAAAGTGGCCAAAGAGAGACAGAAAGTTACCTACAAAGGATCCCTCATCAGATGAGCAACTGATTTCTCAACAGAAACACATCAGGCAAGAAGGGAATAGAATGAAATATACAAAGTCATGCAAAGGAAGGATCTGAATCCAAGAATACTCTACCCAGCAAGGCTATCAATCAAAATTGAAGGTGAAATCAGGAGCACCACAGACAAAAAAGGACTGAGGGAGTTTGCTACAACCAAACCAGCAATGCAAGAAATGTTAAAGGGTCTACTGTAAAAAGAAAAAAATAGAAAACGAAAAAGGAACACAAGTGTAAAGAATAAAAATGGTGACAAACAAGTATTTATCAATAATAACTTTAAATGTAACTGGATTAAATGCCCCAATAAAAAGACATAGGGTAACTGAGTGGATAAGAAAACATGATCCATATCTGCTGTCTACAGGAAACCCACCTCAGAAACCTCAGAAAAAAAGACACATACAGACTGATGGTGAAGGGATGGAAAAAGGTTTTACAGGCGAATGGAAATGAAAGAAAAGCTGGGGTAGCAATACTTATATCTTACAAATTAGATCTCAAAGTGAAGGACATAAAAAGAGATAAGGAAGGCCACTTCATAATACTAAAGAGATCAATCCAACAAGAAGAAATAATTCTGGTAAACATATATGCACCCAATATAGGAGCACCCAAATACATAAAAAAAAACTTCTGGAAGATATCAAGGGAGAGATTGACAGCAATAAAATCATAGTGGGGTCTTTAATACCACACTTATCACCATTGGACAAATCCTCTAAACAAAAAATCAGCAAAGAAACATCAATCCTAAATGACTCACTAGATCAGATGGACTTAATTGATATCTTCAGAACACTTCATGTAAAAGGCACAGAATATACATTCTTCTCAGATGCACATGGGTCATTCTCAAAGATAGACCATATATTGGGTCACAAGCAAATTCTCTTCAAATTCAAGAAGATAGAAATCATAGCAAGCATCTACTCAGATCATAATGGCCTAAAACTGGAAATCAACTACATAAAATCAATCTAAAAAAATCAAACACATGGAGACTAAATAGCATGTTATTAAACAATCACTGAGTTACCAGAGAGACCAAAGAAGAAATTAAAAACATCATGCCAACAAACGACAATGAAAACACAACAATGCAAAATCTATGGAACACAGCGAAAGCAGTCTTGAAAGGGAAGTTTGTAGCTCTACAAGCCTACTGCAAAAAACAAGAAACAATAATAATAAATTACCTAGCCCTACAACTCAATGATTTAGAAAGAGAGCAACAAGAAAAGCCTAGTGTAAGCAGAAGGAAGGAAATAATAAAGATCAGAGAGGAGATAAATGACACAGAGACAAAAATAAATAAAATACAAAAGATCAATAAAACCAAGAGCTGGTTTTCTGAAAGGATAAACAAGATTGATGAAACTCCAGCCAGGCTCACCAAGTAGCAAAGAGAGAGGACCCTAATAAACAAAATCAGAAATGAAAGAGGAGAAATAACAACAGACCCCACAGAAATACAAAGGACTGTTAAAGAATACTATGAGCAATTCTATTCCAACAAACTGGACAACCTGGCAGAAATGGACATATCCTAGAAAAATACAACCTTCTGAAACTCATTCAGGAAGAATATAAAAATCTCAATAAACCAATAACTATGGAAGAAATTAAAGCAGTAATAAAAAAGCTCCCAGTAAACAAAAGCCCGGGGCCAGATGGCTTCACAGCGGAGTTTTACCAAACATTAAAGGAAGAACTAAAACCTACTGTCTTCAGACTATTCCAAAAAATTTAAGAGGAAGGAACCCTTCCAAGCTCATCCTATGATGCCAGAATTACCCTAATACCAAAACCAGATAAAGACAACACAATGAAAGAGAACTGCAGGCCAATATCCCTCATGAACATAGATGCCAAAATACTCAACAAAATCCTAGCAAATCAAATCCAGCAGTACATCAGAAAGATCATACACCATGACCAAGTAGGATTCATCCCAGGGATGCAAGGATGGTACAATATCCACAAATCAATACACATGATACACCATATAAACAAATTAAGAGATAAGAACCACTTAATCATATCAATTGATGCAGAAAAAGCATTTGACAAAATCCAGCACCCATTTTTGATAAAAACTCTCATGAATGTGGAAATAGAGGGATCATACCTCAATATAAAAAAAGCCATATATGACAGACCCACAGCCAACATCATACTCAATGGGCAAAAACTAAAACCAGGAACAAGAACAAGAAACAGGAACAAGACAGGGATGCTCACTCTCACCACTCCTGTTCGACATAGTACTGGGAGTATTAGCCATTGCGATTAGATAAGAAGAAGAAATAAAAAGCATTGAAATTGGACAAGAAGAAGTAAAACTGTCCTTATTCGCAGATGACATGATATTGTACATAAAAAATCCTAAAGACTCCGTCAAAAAATTATTAGACTTAATAAATGAATTCGGCAATGTAGCAGGATACAAATTTAATGCCAAGAAATCTATGGCATTTTTATACACCAATAGTGAACTTACAGAAAGAGAGACTAAAAAAGCAATCCCATTTACCATCACACCAAAAAAACTAAGATACCTAGGAATAAACTTAACTAAATAGGTAAAAGACCTCTACTCAGAAAACTACAGGATATTGGAAAAAGAGATAGAGGAAGACATAAACAGATGGAAGAACATATGTTCATGGATTGGTAGAATCAATATCATTAAAATGTCCATACTACCCAAAGCAATCTATAAATTCAATGCACTCCCCATTAAAATACCAACCGCATATTTTACATACCTAGAATGAATTCTCTAAAAATTCCTCTAGAATAAAAAAAGACCCTGAAAAGCTGCAGCGATCCTAAGAAAGAAGAACATAGTAGGAGGGATCTCAATACCAGACATCAAGCTGTATTATAAAGCCACTGTTCTCAAAATGGCCTTGTACTAGCACAAGAACAGATGTATATATCAATGGAATAGAATAGAGAACCCAGAAATTGACCCAAACCACTATGCTCAATTAATATTTGACAAAGGAGGCAAGAACATACAATGGAGTCAAAACAGTCTCTTCAATAAAGGATGCTGGGAAAATTGGACAGATATATGCAAAAAAATGAAACTAGACCAGCAAGTTACACCATACACAAAAATAAACTCAAAATGGATAAAGAACTTAAATGTAAGATGGGAAACCATAAAAATACTAGAGGAATACAAAGGCAACAAAATCTCAGACATATGCTGCAGCGGTTTCTTCACCAATACAGTTCCTAGGGCATTGGAAACTAAAGGGAAAATAAAGAAATGGGACTGTAGCAAAATAAAAAGCTTCTGCACACTAAAAGAAACCATCATCAAAACAACAAGAAAGCCCACTACATGGGAGAACATATTTACCAATAGTATCACAGATAAAGGTTTAATCTCTAACATTTATTGGGAACTCATATTAATTAACAAAAAGAAGATATTCAATCCAATCAAAAAATGGACAAAGGACCTAAATAGACACTTTTCAAAAGAGGACATTCAGAAAGTCAAGAGACATATGAAAACATGCTCAAAGTCACTATTCACTCGAGAGATGCAAATCAAAACAACAATGAGGTACCATCTCACACAGGTCAGAATGGCTATCATCAACAAATCAACAAACAACAAGTGCTGGAGAGGATGTGGAGAAAAAGGAACCCTTGTGCACTGCTGGTGGGAATGCAGACTGGTGCAGCCACTGTGGAAATCCATATGGAGGCACCTCAAAAAATTAAAAATGGAACTCCCTTTTGACCCAGTGATCCCACTTCTGGGAATATATCCCAAGAAACCAGAAACACCAATCAGAAAGGACATATGCATCCCTATGTTTATAACGGCACAATTTACCATAGTTAAGATTTAGAAACAGCCTAAGTGCCCTTCAGCAGATGAATGGATTAGAAAACAGTGGTACATCTACACAATGGAATACTATGCTGCTGTAAAAATGAAGGAGTTCTTAGCATTTGCAGCAGCATGGATGGAACTGGAGAGCATAATGCTAAGTGAAATAAGCCAGTCAATGAAAGAAAAATACCACATGTCCTCACTCATCTATGGATAATCATAACCATTATATGCTGGTGAACAAAAATAGATACAGAGGTAGAGTAGCATCAAACAGACTGTTAAATTACAGCAACAAGGACAGGGAGGGTTGGGGGGATGTAATAGGTCAACCAAAGGACTTTTATGCATGCATTTAAGCATAACCAATGGACACAAAACACATGGGGGGGGATAGGGGCAGCTGGGATGGGCAGGGGAAAAAAAGAGATACATGTATTAATTTTTGTAATACTTTTTGCAATAAAAATAAAAGTAGATAGAAAAAAAAGAAAACATGTGCAAAATTAAGGCATGAAAATACCACCACATGGTTATATATGTATATCTACACTTATTAAAGAGTAACATGCAAATTTGTGTCATTCCGCTTTGCCCACCAGCCAATCAGAGCAATATGCAAATCAACCCAACAAAGACGGCAGTTAATTTGCATACAAAGGCACAGAGTGAATGAAGACTGAAGACAGTATAGAAGGAAGCCAAGTGCCGCAGAAGAAAGTGAAGCGGTGGGGAAGGGAATGGAGCTGAGGCAGCAGAGATGGTGGAGAAGGGAGTGAGTGAGGCAGCGGAGATGGTGGAGAAGGGAGGGAGTGAGACAGTGGAGAAAGGAGGGACCAAAGCAGTGAAGAAGGGAGGGAGTGAAGCAATGGAAACAGGAGTGGTGGAGAAGGGAGGGAGCTGAGGTGGCAGAGATGGGAGGAAGCGAGGCAGTGGAGAAGGGAGGGAGTGAGGCAGTGGAGAAGGGAGGGAGTGAGGCAGTGGAGAAGGGAGTGAAGCCCACTTCTTGTAGGAAGAGGCTGAGGAAACCCTATTCTTGCAGGAATCTTTCTGCAACGGGACTCTAGTCTATCTATAATTATAATAAAGATGCAATCATACCTATTCATTATTTGGTACTCTGATCTTTTCAAATCTTTCCAAGAAACCAGATATTACAATATAGTATAATATTAAGAGCTTTATCATTGGCATTTTATGGACCTAGTTTTAAATTTTTTTGAAAAATGAGTTATTCTGAAGTAGGGAGAACCAAGATGGCGGCATAAGGTATATACCTGAATGCTCTGCCTCCCAAAACCACATTAAAACTACAACTATAAAGCTAAACAGCCATTCTCCAGAACCAGGGGAGTAGAAAGTTTACAACTAGAAGGAATGCATTAAGACTGAGTAGGAGGCACCAAGAACAGAGAGGTGTGGACGCACGTGAAATGATGGTGGTGGTGGTGGCTGCGGCGGTGGCACCTGGGTCTGAGGGTTGTTTCAATTGGAAAAGGAATACAAGCTCCGGAGCCACGCTGAACTCATTTCGGGCTGTCTGGCAACTGGGTGGAAGGTAGGGCAGAAGGTGAGAGTGGCTTTCTAGCAGAGCTGTTCATGGCAATTGCTGACACAGAGCTCTAAGACTCCGGGTCTCAAGGGCATGGATACACCAAAACGCAGAGACTCCAAAATGTGGAGAAGCCATGGAAAAGGCTGAGGGACAGCCATCGCTGTTTGCTCCACCCTGGTGATTCTCTGAGACCCTGCCCCACCCAATTTATAACCCCACCCAAGCTGTGCGCCTGTCTGCCTGCACCCTAACCTAACAGACTGCAGCTGGGACAGAGAACTCCAAAAGTTCCAAACCCCAAACAATGAGGAGAAATATATAGATCTTGCTGTACCACCTCCTGGGTGGACTCACACAGCAGCTGACTTTGCACCTCCTTGGAGATATAGGAGCCAGTGTACCCAGTGGCCAAATACCAGATTTCAACTCCTCAGATACATAAGGGACACACTCAAGAGGCAGACTCGGTGAGCACCAAAGCCCCACTGAAGCAAGTTCTGCTCCATAAGGGTGTCTCCTGCACAGCAGTTCTTCCACTATAGACACAGCAGGTTCTCGCAATCAATTGGCCTGGAGGTCATTTCCTCCCAGTGATACCAATAGCAATCAAGGCTTAACTACAACAAGACGGTGCACCCAGCCCTCAAAGGTGTACACCAAGAGTGTCCAACCCAGGTGATTGGGGAGGCTGAGCCACTGGGCCCAAGAGGACACCTACCACACAAAGCCACTCTATCAACACAAGGAAGCAGCCAAAATGCGGACACAAAGAAACAGGCCACAAATGAAAGAAAAGGAGAAAAGCAAACTACTGGAGATAGAGTTCAAAACCACAGTTATAAGGCTACCCAAGAATCTTCTACGAACCTCCGAGGAACTAAGTGAGACCTTCAAGGATCTTAATGAGAATACCAAAAAAATGGAAAAGGACCAGTCAGAAATTAAGCATACACTGACTGAAATAAAGAATAATATACAGAAATCCAACAGCAGACTAGAGGATCGCAAGAACCAAGTCAAATATATGAAATACAAAGAAGCAAAAACAGCCATCCTGAAAAGAAAAAAGAAAAAAGAATACAAAAATATGAAGATAGTGTACGGAGCCTCTGAGGCAACTTCAAGCGTACCAACATCAGAATTATAGGGGTGCAAGAAGAAGACAGAGAGCAAGATATTGAAAGCCTATTTGAAGAAATAATGACAGAAAACTTCCCCTATCTGGTGAAAGAAATGGAATTACAAGTCCAGGAAGCACAGAGAACCCCAAACAAAATAATCCAAAGAGGACCACATCAAGACACATCATAATTAAAATGCCTAGGGCAAAAGACAAAGAGAGAATCTTAAAAGCAGCAAGAGAAAAACAGTTAGTTACATACAAGGGTGTACCCATACGACTATCAGCTGATTTCTCAACAGAAACCATGCAAACCAGAAGGGAGTGGAAAGAAATATTCAAAGTGATGAATAGCAAGAACCTACAACCAAGATTACTCTACCCAGCAATGCTATCATATAAAATTGGTGGTCAGATAAAGAGCTTCACAAACAAGAAAAAGCTAAAGGAATTCATCACCATCAAACCAGGATTATTTGAAAGGCTTAAGGGCATTCTTTAAGAAGAGGAAGAAGAAGAAAAAGGTAAAGATAAAAATTATGAACAACAAAGTGACAATAAATACATATCTATCAACAAGTGAATCTAACAATTAAGTCAATAAAAATAGTTGATGAATAGAATAAACTGATGAACATAATAGAAGTAGGGGCATAGAAATGGAATGGACTGACAATTTGTGGGGGTAAGGGGGTGTGAAGAGTGTGGGAAGAGATTGGACAAAAATCTTATACCTATGGATGAAGACAATGGTGGGGGTAAGTGCATGGGGGTGTGGGAACCAGGTGGAGGGGAGCTATGGGGGTTAAAAAAAGGAACATCTGTAATCATCTGAACAATAAAGACTTATTTTTAAAAAAAACTCAGTTATTCTGATGATCACTTTTCCCATTTGCATTATGGGGAAATAATTGGTATTCATTTATATTCCACCTTACTGTTTGTGCAAGGAGTAAATAATGCAAATAAGACAAGTACCATATAATAAATAATCAATAAATGATGTAGTTTTGGGTATATACAATATCTAAATTTATTCAAAGCTCCAACAAACCAAGAAAAAGCTAAAGGAGTTTGTTACCACCAAACCAGTATTAAAAGAAACATTTAAATCTCTTCTTTAAAAAGAAGAAAAGGAGAAAAAAGGCAACAGAGGAACATAGTTAAAAGAATAAAATGGCAATAAATGTGTACTTATCAATAATCAATTTAAATGTAAATGGAATAAATGCTCCAATCAAAAGACTGACGGTAGATGAATGGATAAGAAACAATACCCATGCCCTAACCAGTTTGGCTCAGTGGATAGAGCATCAGCCTGCAGACTGAAGGATCCCAGGTTCGATTCCGCTCAAGGACATGTACCTTGGTTGCGGGCACATCCCCAGTAGTGGGTGTGTAGGAGGCAGCTGATCGATGTTTCTCTCTCATTGATGGTTCTAACTCTCTATTTCCTCTCCCTTCCTCTCTGTAAAAAAAAAAAAAAAAAAAAAAAAAAAAAAAAAATATATATATATATATATATATATATATATATATATATATATATATATTTTAAAAATATATAAGAAATAATACCCATATAAATGCTGTCAATAAAAGATCAACCTCAGAATGAAAGATACACAGACTAAAAGTAAAGGGAAGGGGAAATGTATTTAACACAAATGGAAATAAAAAGAGAGCTGAGGTAGCAATACTTATATATGACCAAATAGACTTTAAAATAAACACCCCTAGTAATCATATAATAACCAATAAAAGTGATTGAAGTTTATAATGATGCTAGAGGCCCAGTGCACAAATTTGTGCACTCGGATTGGGGGGGTTCTTCAGCCCAGCCTGTGCCCTCTCGCAGTCTGGGACCACTTGGGGATGTCCACCTAATTGCTTAGGGGAGCGGGCCTAAGCAGGCAGTCAGACATCCCTCTGGCAGCCCAGGAGCTCTTAGGGTAAGGTGACCAGATTTTAACATTGGTAAAGCGGGACACCATTGACCGCTTGGCCGCCAAAAACCGTATCTTCCCTTCCCGTTCTCCTGCCTTTCCCTAGCTTGTCGTGCATTCTTTTCAAAAATTGGGACTTTTTAAAAACGCCGCGAGATGCGGGACAAATTGTTAAAAATCGGGACTGTCCCACCAAAAGCAGGACGTCTGGTCACCTTACTTTGGGTGATGTCCACTTGCCAGTGGGGAGCAGGCCTAAACTGCAGTCGGACATCCTTAGCGCTACTGAGGAGACGGGAAAGGCTCTCACCGTCACTGCTGTACTGGCAGCCATCAGCCTGGCTTGTGGCTGAGCAGAGCTCCCCTTGTGGGAGTGCACTGACCACCAGGGAGAAGCTCCTGCATTGAGCATCTTCCCCTGGTGGTCAGTGTGTGTCATAGTGACCAGTCATTCCCAATCATTTTGCTGTTAGAGTCAATTTACATATTACCCCTTTATTATATAGGATTTCATATTCATTAATAAAATATTTGAGTTCAGTCAATTTTATTCAAAAAGCCAGTGGACTTCCACTAACAATGACAAATGATTAAAACCAGGTGTTGATGATAATATAACAAAAGGAGAATTCTCAAATGAAGTACATTCATATAAGGCAATTTGTCAGTATTTGTCAAAAGCAATAGTGTCCTCTAACCCAATTTCCTTTATTATGAAAGTTATTATAAATTAAAATTCATTTTTGTCTTAATAATTTTAGAACTTTTCAGGTTTTCTGATTTTACCTGATACTGCTTTCTTTTTAACTTCACTTCATGATTTAAGGAGTTCTTTTTTTATGGAAAAGAAATAGCTATAAGCCTCATCTGCTGTCTTGAAGTTATTTGGCATGACCAAGGTCTGAAGCTATAGATTAATATATAATACTGTGGTTGATGGGGCTAGTTACATATAGCTTACCAGTAATAGGCTCATCATTGAAAATATCTTGTTGCAAACTAATTTCCTGGAAGTGTCATCACAGAATTGTATGACGAATCCTCTCCCAACTATGTCTTTTTTTGCTGTGCTGCTCTCAATCTGGGATGTTCCTTCTGAACTTCCATCTCCATACATCTCCACCTTTCAAAATCCTGCTCATTATTATTTAGGAACCAATTCAAATGCCATCTTCTCCATGTAGCCTTTCCTAGTCCATCCAGGAAGAGGTAAAATTGTGCTCAGACACATCTGATTTTGAATTCTGGCTCTGCCACCTACCAGTTGTGTTGTATTGAATAAAAGTCTTCACTGCTCACAAACTAAATTTTTTTATTGTAAAATTTTATTGATTTAGGGCCCTGTCTTGCAGGGTTGTTGTGAAGATTAAATAAGATTGCTCCAGAAAGGTATAAATAATTAATTAAAGTATTCTAACTTTATATCACATCTAATCAAATTGACTAAAGGAAATAATTTTGAAATTCAATTGCAGACACTGATGACAAGGTAATGCAGACAGATTGGGACCTGGGCACACCATTATGCACATTTGGTGAATGTAGCAGGATGAGTTTTTATTAGAAAACTAGAGGCCTGGTGCATGAAATTCGTGCACTTGGGGCGGGGGTCCCTCAGCTCAGCCTTTGCCCTCTTGCAGTCCAGGGAGATGTCCAACTGACAGCTTAGGCCCGCTCCCCAGAGGGACATCCTTAGCATTGCCATAGAGGCAGGAGAGGCTTCCGCCACTGCTACTGCATTCCCCAGGCCTGAGCCTGGCTTCTGGCTGAGCAGCGTTCCCCCTGCGGATGCACACTGACCACCAAGGGGCAGCTCCTGCACTGAGCATCTGCCCCCCGGTGGTCGGTACACATCATAGCGACCAGTCTTTCTACCGTTTGGTCGATTTGCATGTTAGCCTTTTATTATTTAGGATGCTATGGAAGAATTAAAGAAGAATTTGTCATTTGTGTTAGAATAAATAAATAGGAAGTCCTGTTAGTGCATCTTAGTCTATACATCTTTACAAAGGATGATAAAGTTCATGCAAATAACTAATGAGAAAAAGAAGAAAAAGAAACCTTTTGAAAATGTTTAAAACTAAAGTAATATCATTTACTTTTGAGGGGTGGAAAACATTGTTTTTACAAAAAATACCTTAAGAATACTGAAAAAATGTCTGTCCAAAATATCTTGTTAGATTTTTTTTATTCTATTGCTACTTTTTCTCTCCTTCTGAACCCCACACACCCTTAGGCATACTTGGATAGAATCGGCTAACAATGAGTCAAAAGTAGAATTAAATTGCTCTGCCTATTATAGTAATAGCGGAAACTGGGTATGGGAATCTGTGTAGATGAGGAAAGGCAGAGGTTGAATACAAAACAGAGGAAAGGCTGGTAATATGATCAGATGTTATAAAATTCAATAAATTAAAAGAACCTTTGAGGATATTAATTTTAAATAGCATATACTTTATTGTGTTCCTCTGGCATGTGCTTTCTCTGTACTTTCACAGATTTTAGTAAAGTCTGCCACACAAGTAAAATTCAGTTAGTGATATTTAAAGAAGCAAAAGGATCTGAACGGTGTCCATCAGAGTATTATTATAGGAGGATAATCCCCCCCCCAAAAAAATACACAAAACTTTTGCCACCTAGGTTCAGGTAGATAAGTTCATCTACTCAGCTTTTGAAGTAATAGAACCTTAACTTACTCCCAAATCTCTAGACTCAAGATTTCTCCTTTTTTCTTTTTTAATTTATCTTTATTGTTCAAATTATTATGGTTGTTCCTCTATTTTTCCCCCATAACTCCCCTCCTCCCATTTCCCACCCCACCCTCTCCCCCCCACACTGTCCTCATCCATAGGTGTACGATCATTGTCTATTCTCTTCCCACACACCCAACACCCTTTACCCCCGAAAATTGTCAGTCCACTACCTTTCTATGCCTCTGATTCTATTCTATTCACCAGTTTATTCTGTTCATCAGATTTTTTATTCACTTGATTTTTCGGTTCACTTGTTGATAGATATGTATTTGTTGTTCAAAATTTTTATCTTTACTTTTTCTTCATCCTCTTCTCAAAGGATACCTTTCAGCATTTCATATAATACTGGTTGGGTGGTGATGAACTCTTTTAGCTTTTTCTTGTCTGTGAAGCTCTTTATCTGGCCTTCAATTCTGAATGATAGCTTTGCTGGGTAAAGTAATTTTGGTTGTAGGTTCTTGCTGTTCATCACTTTGAATATTTCTTGCCACTCCCTTCTGGCCTGCAAAGTTTCTGTTGAGAAATCAGCTGATAGTCATAAGGGTGCCCCCTTGTAGGTAACTAACTGCTTTTCTCTTGCAGCTTTTGAGATTCTCTGCTTGTCTTTTGCTCTTGGCATTTTAATAATGATGTGTGGTCCTTCTTCCGTTCCTTTTATTTGGAGTTCTCTGCGCTTCCTGGACTTGGAAGTCTATTTCTTTCACCAGGTGGGGGAAGTTTTCTGTCGTTATTTCTTCAAATAGGTTTTCAATATCTTGCTCTTTCTCTTCTTCTGGTACCCCTATAATTCTGATGTTGGTGCGCTTGAAGTTGTCCCAGAGACTCCTTACACTATCTTCAT
>PVJC01039798.1:0-16097 GCA_004026665.1 Murina feae | reverse complement strand
CTCTGTGGGGTGAATGGAGGGGTGATTGGGGGTCCCCACTGGCACCCACTTTGGCTGGCCTGGTGCCTGCACATTGGGGGCAGCTCCTGTGTTGAGCATCTGCCTCCTGATGATCAGTGTGCATTATAGTGACCAGTCATTCCACCAGTCATTCCACCATTTGGTTGATTTGCATATTAGCCTTTTATTATATAGGATAATTTATATCAATATAAACATTCATTAACAATAGATAGCTTTGTTTTACATCTTAAAACTATTTATCTGCCTTGACCGGTTTGGCTCAGTGGATAGAGCGTGGGCCTGTGGACTGAAGGGTCCCCGGTTCAATTCCAGTCAAGGATATGTACCTTGGTTGCAGGCACATCCCTGGTGGGAGGTGTGCAGGAGGCAGCTGATCGATCGATGATTCTCTCTCAGAGATGTTTCTAACTCTCTATCCCTGTCCCTTCTTTCTGGAAAAAAATCAATAAAATATATTAAAAATCAAAACAAATCAAAACTATTTATCATTCAGCAACTTGTTTTTTACTTAAATTGTTTCTGGCTCTTGTTTGAGTTAAGAAATAAAGCTCTGGTTTTTTTTTAATGTTTTTATTGATTTTAGAGAGAGGACAGGAGAGGAGGAGAGAGATAGAAGTATTAATGATGAGAGAAAATCATTGATTGGCTGCCTCCTGTATGCCCCCTGTTGGGGATTGAGCCCGCTACCCAGGTATGTGCCCTGACCGGAAATCTAACCATGACCTCCTGGTTCATGGTTCAATGTTCAACCACTGAGCAACACCTCCCCGGCTAGTTTGCTTATTTTAATTGCTGTGTGGTACTCCATTGTAAGAATACTCCATAATTTATAGTCTCTTGATGATGAGCCTTTAGGTTGTTTGGGACTTTTCACTTTCACAACTAATGCTTCACTGAACATTCCTATAAATGTTTTTTTATAACCTGTTATATCTAGAGTATATACCTAGAGTACCGGTGTAGAATTGCTGAGTGATCTAGTATGCATATCTTCAGTATTATGAGACATTGACAAATTGCTTTATAAAGTGGCTGTATCCATTTTTATTTGTACATTAGTATTGGAAATTTCTTGTTCTTTCACATTTTTGCCCATTTGGTGTCAGACTTTCATTACTCTAACAGGAGTAAAATGGGATTTCATTATGGGATTTCCCTGAGTAAGAGAAAATATTTGCTTATATTTGTGGCTAGTTGGGTCTATTCCTCTGTGAATTACCTCTTATATTTGTCCACTTACCTTTTGGGTTAATTGTGTTTTTCTTATTAAGTATTAGATTTTTAAATAATTTTGATAATCCTTTGTAGGTTAAGTTGCATTGATTTTTGGTTCCACAGGAAAGTTCAACCTTCTGAACTTGTAGGAAGTGTATGGACCAAAGAAGATAAAGAAATAAATTCTCCGAATTTATTAAAAATGATTCGCCATACTACAAATCTTACGCTCTGGTTTGAAAAGTAAGTTTTTACTTATTGTGTCTCATTCTTAATCATAATATTAACTAATATATAAGCCAAAATACTTGCTGAAAATATATTTTCTACATGAGGTGAGGAAATTGCTTTCTAAATCATGAATTTTTTTTCTTTTTATCTTTTTGTAAGGTGCATTGTGGAAGCAGAAAATTTTGAGGAACGGGTGGCAATACTAAGTAGGATTATAGAAATTCTGCAAGTTTTTCAAGATTTGAATAATTTCAATGGTGTATTGGAAATAGTCAGTGCAGTAAACTCAGTGTCAGTATACAGACTAGATCATACCTTGGAGGTAAGTTTTAGGCTGAAATATTTCATTATTTTGAGAAAAGGTAAAACTAATATAAAGGGATTCCTGCCCTAACAGGTTTGGCTCAGTGGAGAGAGCATCGGCCTGCGGACTCAAGGGTCCCAGGTTCGATTCCGGTCAAGGGCATGTACCTTGGTTGCAGGCACATCCCCAGTAGGGAGTGTGAGGGAGGCAGCTGATTGATGTTTTTCTCTCATCAATGTTTCTAACTCTCTATCCCTCTCCCTTCCTTTCTGTAAAAAATCAATAAAATATATTTAAAAAATAAATAAAGAGATTCCTTCTACCACCTATCTTTTGTTGTAAATCTATCTTATTCCCTTAAATGCAATGATTTCAAGATATTAGAGAATTATATCAATATACACTAGTAAACCTAGGGTTCATGAAAGAATCTGGGACTTGTGACTTTGTTTAATTAATATGCTTACCAAAAATGTAATGAAGTTCCAAATAGATTTTTTCAACAGCACATTGATTGATAGTTTTAAATAATGACACAAAAGATTTCAGATATAAGTATACAAATTACTTTAATCATCTTTGGTAGATAGAGAAATAATAACATGGAGAGAATCCTTTCTAAAACCTACATTTACTTGTTTTTTCAAATCATAAAGTAGTATATGTTTAGTGTTTATTATAGAAAATTCAGAACATACAGGAAGTATCAAAGGATATTTCACATGTTTTTAATAATAAAATTTATATCATATTGTATATAGATTTTTATGGCCTGTACCTTTTTATCATAAATATTTTCTTGGTGCTTTTTTAAATATATTGTATTGATTTTTTTTATAGTGAGGAAGGGAGAGGGATAAAGAGTTAGAAACATTGATGAGAAAGAAACGTCTATCAGCTGCCTACTGGGGATGTGCCCGCAACCAAGGTACATGCCCTTGACTGGAATCAAACGTGGGATCCTTCAGTCCACAGGCCAATCCACTGAGCCAAACCTTTTAGGGCATATTTTCTTGTTTTATTAGCTTATTTTCAAAAACAAATTTTTAATGGTTGATCATTTTCTATCCATTGGATAAACCATAATTTATTTTACACACTATTGTGGGACAATTAAGTTACTTCTGATTTTTTGCTGTGGTTAATAATTTAACATGGAACATCCATTTACAGAAATCTTTGTAAAAATTTGATTATTTCCCTAGAATAAATTTTTAGATGTGGAATAGCTGGTTCAGAGTATTTGTACCTTTTAAGACTTTTGATAATATCATCAAGGTACTTTCTAGCAAGATATGATAAATCCTCCTGGCTATTACCTTGTTAAAAACTTATTTACAGATTTCATGGCCCAGAGAAAAGCCTTCTTTTTAAATATTTGTAGTTTTAAAAATAAGTATAAAGTTGAATGTCTTTAAATGTATTTATTGGCCATTTTACCTTCTTTGTAATTTATATACTCTTACCAGTATTTGGATGTTTGCATTTTATTAATTTTTATCATCTTTTATATATTAAAGATATTAACACTTAGTCAAATATTGCCCAGGTATTCTTCAGTCTCTATTTGTCTTTATCTGCTTTTTAAAATTTTTATATAATGTTTTATATGTGACGTTTTTATCATTTTTATTTAGTTAAATGTATCAATCCTTCATTTATGAATTCTTCCTTTATTTTTGTACCTAGAAAGTCTTTTTTGTTTGTTTGTTTGTTTGTTTGTTTAAGTGAAGGATAAAATGTTAGAGGCACAGCAATGCATATATATTACCTTTGGCAATGTGAATTTTTATACTCTTTCTGGAAAGTGATCTGGCAATAAATGTTAAAATTAGAATGTGCATTGTCTTAGATCCAGAAATAAAAGCCAGACTATAAAGTTAATGTACAAAGATGTAATTTCTGTAGCATTATTCTGGCAACAGAAAACTAGAAATAACCTGGATGTTCATCAATAAGAGAATGATTGAATATATTGTCCTACATCTATAATGGAGAATATTATTCAGCTATAGAAAAAAAAAGTGAATAAAGATCTATATGTATGTCTTAGAAGAGTATTTGTGATAGTTTAGGGGGAAAGTCATTTAAAAAACATCAGAATAATATGATTTCATTTTAATGTAATAAACAGAACAAACATTAAACATGTAAGTGAAGTTGTATGAGCATTGGGAATAGTGTGGAAGAATACATACATTTTTCTTAACATTGGTTCTTTCAGAGGGTTGTGATTAGAGGGGAGTGAAGGATAAATAGCTTTCATGTATGTATTTTTCTATTTGGGTGTTTTCATTTTGTTGATTTGTTTGAATTTTTTATGTATTAAAGATATTAACAGTCAAATAGTGTAAAATATTAATCTTTTAATAAATTAATTTCAACTCTGATTTTGAAATACTCAAATAGTGTATTTAGTTAGAGAAAGTCAGGTTTAGTTTCTTACAATATTGTGTACAGAACAATATTCCTGAAAATGTGTATTAAGTATAAAGAATAAAAATATAAAGAACACCTCTATGCCCTAACTGGTTTGGCTCGGTGGATAGAGCGTCGGCCTGCGGACTCAAGGGTCCCAGGTTCGATTCTGGTCAAGGGCATGTACCTTGGTTGCAGGCACATCCCCAGTAGGGGGTGTGCAGGAGGCAGCGAATCGATGTTTCTCTTTCATCGATGTTTCTAACTCTCTATTCTTCTCCCTTCCTCTCTGTAAAAAAATCAATAAAATATATTTAAAAAAAAAAGAACACCTCTTTACATGGCATCTAATTTAAGAACTTCTACAAATTCCATTTCTTTTCTTGTCCCTTCAGAGCCAGCTACCCTTTTTATTCTAAATTTCATGTTTATTCTCTTTTCTTTTTTTCTTTTCTTTTTTTTTTATTTTTATTTTTATTTTTATTTATTTTTATTTTTATTTTTTTTTCTCTTTCTTTTTTCTTTAATCCTCACCTGAGGACATGCTTTTAGAGAGAGGAAGAGAGAAAGAGAGAAACATCAATTGGTTGCCTTCTGTAAGTTCCCACCAGTCATTCTTTTTCAAGAGTGACTACTCCTGGCACTTTATTCTTCTCTATAAATTTAAGAATCAGCATAAGTTTCATTTTTTAAAAAGTTTGGATTTTGATAGGAATTGCATGGTTTCTGTAAATCAATTAGTGAAGAGTTGATGTTTTTACAGTGTCTTTCCAACCATAACATGAACATAGCACATGTTTCAGTTTGTTTATTTGTTTGTTTAATAAGGTTCATGATTTTCTTGATGGAAATCTCACATCTCTTTGGTTAGATTTGTAATAAGTTAAAAGAAATGCATTGAATGGTTCTCCATCAGGTACAATATTTGCTGTGTGTGTGTGTACTGTCAGGTTAAAATAATGTAATTAATTAATTTTAATAAGAAAATATAATAATGAAATATAAAATAAATGACTGCTTACTTGACTTAGTAAATTTTTATTTAGTTTTTGTCTTCTCACAGCCTTCTCCTTACCAAAACCTTGCCATAACCTCAAAATATCATTCAGTGGAAGAATATTTGAACACTAGGGAATTACATTTCTTTCCTAAAGCTATAACTTGAAACTCTGGGTTAATCAGAATTATAAATAATGCGGTCCAGAGGGAGAATTGTTTTGTTGTTTGTAATTTATATTAGGAAATAAAACTAGGTTTTTAAGTTTTATATTTATAGATATAAGAGAAATTTCAGGCAAGTGCAGAAAGGAATACTTACCTCTTAATTTAAAAATTGTTTTTTCAAATATTTATAAAAATGTACAAAGTTAAAAGCTCTGCATTCATAAAATATGATTGAACTATAAAAACAAGTTATACTTAATTATATATTTGAAAGGCCTTGCAGGAAAGAAAAAAGAAAATTTTGGATGAAGCTATGGAATTAAGTCAAGATCACTTTAAAAAATACTTAGTAAAACTTAAGTCAATCAATCCACCTTGTGTGCCTTTTTTTGGTAAGTTATTAGGTATGTACTTATATTTTGGGGGAAAGTGTACTAGTATTGTATACAAAAGAAACCATCCTTGAGAGGCAGATTGTCCTTATTTGTTACCTGAGAGCCATCTACTTTTATTAGCTATCTATACTAATAAATAAAACTTAAACTCTCTATTTCCTTACCTGTAAAATGAAGACTGATAATTACCTCATAGACCTATTGTAAGGAGCTCTCTGGGGTCTCTTTTATAAGAGAACATATCTCATTCACGTCAGCTCCACCCTCATGACTTGGGCACCTCTGAAAGGCCCCACTTCCTAAAACCGTCATATTCGGCATTAGGATTCCAACATAAGTTTTGAGCATTCATACCATAGCATGCATGAGTGTACACACCCACACTCACACACACAACTGGTTGTGACAACCAAAAATGTCTCCAGACAGTCCCAAATATCCCCTAGGGGGAAAAATTGCCCCAGATGAGAGCCACTGATTTAAATAAACCAATAATTATGCATGAAAAAGGAATAAAATTTTTCTTACTGTCCCAGAATGAGGAATAATTCTTTTCCTATTTAAATTATGGGTTTTGGGGAACAAAATTAGTTTATAAATCTCTAGTCTTATTAATTAGAATTAGCTTAAAATTAATTTATTGATCAGTAATCATTTAAGATCATTGGCATTTATATTATAACCAAATATTAAAATGGTTAGAATAGTTTTAGCACTACAGTTTAGACTTTGTGAATGAATCCCTTTTATTTTAGGCTACTAGTCTAAGAAATGACAAATTAAGCTTTTTCAAAACCCTAATATTTTATTTTAAATTATTTCCATGTTAAATTCTTAATGTAGAGTTAATTATTACGTCTGTCAGACTTATCAACATTTAGGAGTAGAATTGCTGGATTTTAGGATATCTTTCAACTTTTCTAAATAAGTTGTTTTTCCCAAGTGGTTAAATAACCAATTTTATAATTTTTCTTCAAATGCATTTTTTACTAGGAATATATTTAACAAATATTCTGAAGACTGAAGAAGGGAATAATGATTTTTTAAAAAAGAAAGGGAAAGATTTAATCAATTTCAGTAAGAGGAGGAAAGTGGCTGAAATTACTGGAGAAATTCAGCAGTATCAGAATCAACCTTATTGTTTACGGATTGAACCAGAAATGAGGGTAAATATATTTTTTGGCTTATCTTTAAAAGAGAATGTGTTAAATTCTGTCATCTTTAAAAAATATCATAACCACATGTCTTGATATATATCTTTCTATGAAAATAAGATAATTTTGTTAATAATTAATGAATAGATAGAAATGGCATATATTACATATTCTACACTAACAATCTGAAGTTAATTGTTATTAGGTATTTTCTCTTGAAAATCTTGCTTTTTTGTATAGCTGGTTCAAGTAACACTTGCAAAAAATATATGAGAAAATGGAATGAAAGAACCTTTCTGATGTTCATGCAGTAAAAAGAAAATCCACTATTAGCACTATTACTGATTGGTATCTATTTTAGGTATTTTACATACCAATAAAACTAATTAATACCTTCATAAGAACACTGGGTTTAAATAGAAAGGTGCTCATAGAATGGTATGTATATGTGCATAGCAAAAAATTACTTTTTTAAACATTCTATCAAATGATGTTTTATTTTCAGCTTTAATTCCTAATATTGATTCTGTGGTACTGTAAGATGTGGAATACCTTCTAAATTAGAGTAAATTATGATATTATATTTATGTTAAATGAATTTTATTTTATACTTATTTGAAATTCAGAACATAAAATAACTATCAGAATAAGTTCACCTCACATTAAAAATCATGCTAAACTTTCAGATGTAGTCTGCATATTGGGCATGTTGAATGAAAATGGCCACCATTCTTCCCTCCTAAATTATAAAATGGTAATTATTCTTTGTTCCCAGTTCAAAACAAAGTCCCCTAAAATCCTAAGAAAGAATGACCTACAGTCTAAAGTACACCATTATCAACATGTAGACAGATACCTGCTCTAAAGAAAATGGTGTTAAGCTACTATTTCATCCCATTCTCTCACCATTGGGCAACCATCTTTGATGGGGAGCTTCTCAGGGCTAAGGAAATATGTTTTTGAAACCCAGATTAGAGTTGACAATATATTTCTCCCACAGAAATAATTGTACTTTGGTTATACTTGAAATAGTACTTTTAGCATTCATATATGATCCTGTATACACTTCCTACCATCTTTTAAAGCATTCTTTTGGAGATGAGGTTGTGTGGTGTGCAGAGAATGCTTTCTTTATGACTGAGCCAAAGTAAGTTTTGAATGTAGATCAAGTAGCTATTTACTTTTTAAACCATAATTAACCAAACTTAAATTATATTAAATTATATTAAAGTAAACAATGAGAAAAACAAGAACACTGCTGTTATCTATAATAATAAAAGTGTAATATGCTAATTAGACCAGACGTCCTTCTGGACCACCTTCCAGACAAAGCTGCAGTGGGGGGAGGGAGAAGGGGAGCATTGGGCCTCTACTAACTTTATAAAAGTCTTTAAATTGCTGTTGGTTCATATGATTTAACATAGTTATCCTAAATTGTTTCAATGTAATATCATTTTCTTGAAATTGACAGGATGCCTAAAAAATGGAAGAATTTCATACTAGAAATTCTATAGTTAATTTTGTGTACTGCTAAAGCTAAAACCCAGTTCTCGTTTTTATATATGATTCTTACTAAACAACTTCAAAATCAAATAAAACTAAATCCAGTAATTTATTTCAAAGAAATGTTTCTAAGGAAATCAGAAATGTACTGAAAAATTTATGCACAAGGAGTTAATAATAACAATAATTATATTGTAATAGAAAGAATTAGAAAGCACCTATATAGAGAACTACCTATATGGAGATTGGTGAAATATTTTTTGGAACATCCATCTGATGACAATACTATAGGTGAACAGATTTTATATAGAGTTACATATAGAGTGAATATTTGTATTTTATAAAATAAGTAAACCACAGGGAAAAAAATAATTGAATATAAAATTTTAAAAGGTTAAAAATAGCTGTGATATAATCTCAGTTTTTTATAACAAATGTAGTCTATATGTATCCATAAACATTCACACACAGTTAAAACAAGGATATTTTAATACTGAAATATTAACAGTGAACTCTCTGGTTAATGAGATTACTGTTTGTCTTTTTGCACTTTACTAAATCATTTAAATTTTCTACCTAAAACTGAAACTTAAGCTTATAAACTATTATTTCATAAAGAAAAAGGTTATTTTACTAGTTAAGTTTGTTTATTATTGTTCTCTAAATTGCTTTTCAATAAAGTTTAGCTCTCCTTTTTTCTGATTGTCAAAGTTTCATTGTGGATTATAACTATAATTCTGTTGTAAACATTTTTGATAATTTGCTAGTGATGATAATTTTGTTGTTATAATGAGTAGGAATCATATTAACTGAGAAATAAAGAAGTGAAAATCTGTTCATCATCTTAGTAGAACTTTAAAACTAGAATGTTTAAATTCTATACAATTTTATTTGAAAACAGAAAGATTGAAATAAGAAATCCTTGTGGACTTTCAGACATTATGATCTCTTAATTTGTTGATAAAATAAATGTTTTTAACAAGATCTAAAACATACACTTTCGCATATTTAATTCCAGCGGTTCTTTGAAAACCTTAACCCCATGGGAAGTGCTTCTGAAAAAGAGTTTACAGATTATTTGTTCAACAAATCACTAGAAATTGAACCCCGAAACTGCAAACAGCCACCTCGATTTGTAAGTTCATTACAATTTTGAAAAAAATTGTTTTTAATACAATATTATCTTCAATGTTTAACAACCTATTTCCATTAAAACTGTAATTTACTTGAATAGCTGGGTTTCTTTTAATCCTTACCTAAGGATATGTTGCTGTTTTTTAATTGATTTTAGAGAGACGGGGGAAAGGGGCAGAGAAAAGAAGGGAAAAAGGGAGAGAAAGGAAGGGAGTGGGAGGAAGAGAGAGAGAGAAAAGGAGAAATATTGATTGGTTGCCCTCATACGTATCCCAACTGGGGATGGAGCATACAACCTTTTGGGGTATGGGACAATGTTCCAATTGACAGCCACCCAGCCAGGGCTTGAAGAGCTATTTTTAAATGTTTTGTTTTACAGTAGTATACTATTTCTAAAATTACATATATTGTGGAGGAAAATGTTAGCCTTTTGATAAAATCTGGTTTATCACTTATTTTAGTACCACTTACTTACCTGTTCACATTTTATTCATCCTAATATAAGGGGGAAAGTTGTGAGAAAGTGAGAACCTAAAATGGATGTATGAAACAGGAATGGAAAGATCTGAGAAGTAAGCAGGTGTATCATGGTTCTTCTGGCTTGATCATGACTCCTGCCACATGGTTGTCACTAGAACCCACCTCTTTTGTTAAAATTTCCTGCTACAGTTCCTAGTTATTCCTTGGTTTTACTGTGGTAATCAAAATAGTGGAAGACCAATCCTTAGTAGCTAGAAATGAAGCAAGATGTGAAAGGAAGTGTAAAAACACTTGGACTGAGCAGTACACTTGTAGTTTCATAGTAACTCATTTCTACAACAGTTGTATGATACGCATCTTACTCTAGCTTTACCAACATAAAAACTGAGGCTCAAAGGAGTTTAAATAACTTTTTCAGAGCTGCATAGCTAAGATATTGACATTGTTGAGATTTTAATTCAAGTTATCTGAATCTGAATTTCATATGTTTTTATTTCACTATGAGAATTTTTTAAAGAGAGCAGGTTGAGGTGGGTACAATGATAGCAATTTCTCTAAAGACTTTAGAATGGCATTGTGGAAGTTGATCATTTACTATTAGGAAGAAAAAAGCAAGGTCTCTTTTTTTCCAGAAGCACTTATCATAATGCGTTGCATATATTGTACCCACAGTAAATATTTTTAAAATTGATATCAATGACTTGAAGGCTAAACTGTTTTGAGTGTAAAAAGTTATTCACACAGATTTTTAAGAATTTTACTTCTGCAGTATGAAAAGAGGTTTACTTATATTCAAGTCCATCTTAAAATTAAGCCAATCAAACCCCAAAGTATTCTTTTTAAAAAAATGAATTTATTGGGATGATACTTACCTAATAATAGACAAACATGTAAATTGACCATCCCTCTGCTACGCTGACCAGCCAATCAGGAGAGTATGCAAATTAACCAAACAAAGATGGCAGTTAATTTGCATATGTAGGCACAAAGCAGCAAAGCAAAGATTGAAAGCTAATAAAACTAGAGGTTTCAAGTGTACAACTCAGTAAAACATTATCTACATACTGTACTGTATTGTGAACCCATTACCCAAAGTAAAGTGTCTTTCTGTCCCCATTTTGCCCCCTTTGCCCACTTTCACCTCCCCCAACCCTCTTTTCCTCTGGCTGTCACCACACTGTTGTCTGTGTCCACGTATCATATATCCAAAGTATTTTACAAGAATGTTGGGATATTGTACCCTGATAACTCTAAAGGGATCAGCCCTAAGCCAGCAGTTGGACATCCCTCCCACAATCCGGGCCTGCTAGCTCCCAACTACTGACCTGCTTGCCTGCCTGCCTGACTGCCCCTGACTGCTTCTGCCTGCCAGCCTGATCGATGCCTAACCACTCCCCTGCCAGCCTGATCACCCCCAACTGCCCTTCCCTGCAGGCCTAGTTGCTCCCAACTGCCCTCCCCTGCAGGCCTGGTCCCCCACAACTGCCCTCCCCAGCAAGCCAAGCCCCCCCCAACTGCCCTCCCCTGCAGGCCTGGTCCCCCCTAACTGCCCTCCCCTGCAGGCCTGGTCCCCCCTAACTGTCCTCCCCTGCTGGCCTGGTCACCCCTAATTGCTTTTCCCTGCCGGCCATCTTGTGCCCACGTGGGGGTGGCCATCTTTGTGCGAGGGCATGATGGTCAATTTGCATATTACCTCTTTATCATATAGGATGCTAAGAATTAATAAAGTAGCACTAGCTTGTAAAAAATAAAATATATGCAAATTAGTAATGATAATTATGTTTGCTTTTCTTAGCCCAGGAAATCGACTTTCTCTTTAAAATCTCCTGGAATAAGGCCTAATACAGGCCGACATGGCTCTACCTCAGGCACTTTACGAGGTCATCCAACACCATTAGAAAGAGAACCATGTAAAATAAGCTTTAGTCGGATTGCTGAAACTGAGCTTGAGTCAACAGTGTCAGCACCAACCTCTCCAAATACACCATCTACTCCACCAGTATCTGCTTCTTCAGACCTTAGTGTGTTTTTAGATGTGGATCTGAACAGTTCCTGTGGTATGTATTTGATGTAAACCATTTAGTAAAAAAAAGGAATCTTGTGCCCTAACTGGTTTGGCTCAATGGATAGAGCGTCGGCCTGTGGGCTGAAAGGTCCCAGGTTTGACTCCCATCAAGGGCATGTACTTTGGTTGCGGGCACATCCCCAGTAGGGAGTGTGCAGGAGGCAGCTAATCGATGTTTCTCGCTCATCGATGTTTCTAACTCTCTATCCCTCTCCCTTCCTCTCTGTGAAAAATTAATTTAAAAAAAGAAAGGAATCTTGTGTTTAAGGTAATTTTCATCATTTTAATTAGAGAGCTGTAGAATCCTTTTCAAAGTCCATTAGCATAGAAAGTGACAGTGAAATGTGAAAAGAGTGATTAACACAAGGAAGTAAAACATCATTCCTACATTGTTTATGCACATTTCTAATTTATTCATTCAACAAAATTTATATAGTACCTTTTGAGTACTAATACTACTCTAAAAAGAGAAATAGACAATGAATAAGAAATCAAGCAGGTAAGTTTTGTGAAGGAAATTTAAAAAGACTGATAGAGAGGAAACCAGTGCTGATAAAAAACTGGATTCCAAGTACAGAGTACTGGGTTCATTTCTTTAAAAATCTTAGATGGCAAAAGATGATGACAAAATTCTGTATTCTGTGTGTATTATTGCCTGTTACTTTATGCACACGTATTTAAAAAATAAAAATCATACATATCTTTCTTTTCAAATAATTTTTCTTATTCCCATAGGCAGCAATAGCATCTTTGCTCCAGTTCTCTTGCCACATTCAAGTAAGTAAGAATTTTAGTTGATTCTATTGAAATGACTATAAAGATAATAATTGAGCCAATTAAATTTATATATGAGTATTTTGGGTTTAACAGCATTTTAAAAATTGGATATTTGAGTGAAATTCTTATAATAAATTGGATTATTTGATTACAACTGTGTACTATTTAAACTTTACTATAGTTTGTTTTCATCATTTTGCAATCTATGTTTTAGGAGCTGTGTGACCATTGAACAAATTACTTAGCATCTGTAAGCTTGTTAAAGATCAAATGATATAACTTATGTAGAGCATAACTGGGCATGGAATGAGAAATGATTTCATATCATTTACCTCTTCTCCACCCCTTCCAATTCATTTTCCCATAAGCATAATATACTAAACTACAGGCCCGGTGCACGAAATTTGTGTTTGGAGTGGGAGTGGGGGGTGGGGGTGGTGTCCCTCAGCCCAACCTGCACCCTTTCCAATCTGGGACCCTTGACGGATGTCTAACTGCCCGTTTAGGCCCGATCCCACCGTGGGATCGGGCCTAAACGGGCAGTTGGACATCCCTTTTTCACAATCCAGAACTGCTAGCTCCTGACCTCTCGCCTGCCGATTGCCCCTAACCACTCCCCTGCCAGGATGGTCCCTCCCCCAACTGTCCTCCCCTGCAGGCCTGGGTCCCCCACAACTGCCCTCCCCTGCAGGCCTGGGTCCCCCCCAACTGCCCTCCCTTATTGGCCATCTTGTGGCGGCCATCTTTGACCACATGGGGGAAGCCATCTTGTGATGGTCAATTTGCATATTACTCTTTTATTAGATAGGATATTTATTAGGTTCCCAGGCTAGCCCATGATCACTTATTTCTTTACATGATCTCATTAAAGCAGTGTTTTGAGTAAATCACTATTCTGCTATTCCCAATTATTTCATAATTTATGATGTAAATGTTGTCACCTTTCTTTCTACGGTCATTTATTTAAAACAAAGTAACTCAGCCCTAACTGGTTTGGCTCAGTGGATAGAGCATCGACCTGTGGACTGAAAGGTCCCAGGTTCGATTCCAATCAAGGGCATGTACCATGGTTGTGGGCACATCCCCAGTGGGCAGTGTGCAGGAGGCAGCTGATGGATGTTTCTCTCTCTTTCATCAATATTTCTGACTCTCTGACCCTCTCCCTTCCTATCTGTAAAAAATCAATAAAATATATTTTTTAAAAAATAAAATAAAACAAAATAACTCAGGAAGGACATAGCATCTTTGGGAATAAATCTTCCTTTCTGGAGGATTTCTGCTTCTATCATAGTAAAATGTATATGATTTAGATAGTAGCAAGAGAGTCCCTTGTCTTATGAGAAAAATAAGTTTATTCTTTTAAATGTTTAATTCCAAACTTTAATTTTTTAAAAGGCAAATAATGCTAAAACACTTGAAATTAACAGCAGTTCCCTATCATAAACTAGTGTTGCGTGTTTGTATTTTAGATCCTCCAGAGAATAAAAGTCCCAGTGGTGGGATGAGGTAGTTGCTTGGCCTCACAAAGTGGAGAAAGGAGTTGGAGTTCTAATTGCCCCTTATGAAGACTTAATCAAGTCTTCTGTTTTCATGCCCATTCAGTCCATTGTACCAACTGCCTTTAATTCCTGATCCCTTGGTTCTCTGGGGGCATATTTGCTGCTTTTTCTCAATATCACTGACTGTAGACATGTGGGTTTCATCTTATCCATTTGTCTCCTTCATATACGTTATAGTCCACCTTCATGCATTGATGCTTCAGGATTCAAATGTTTCCTGGTTTAATTGAAGTTTCTGTATTTTATTAATTTTCTTGTTCTGTGGTAGAAATGTTGTATTATGTATATTAGTTTCTGTTGCTGCTGTAATAAAATACCACAACCAAATGGCTTAAAAGAGCCCAGTTCTAGAGGCTAGAAAACCAAAAATCTAGGTGTTGGCAAGGCCATGCTCCCTCAGAAACCTGTAGGGGAGAATTTTCCTGGTCTCTTCTAACTTCTGGCATTTGCTGGCAATCCTTGGCATCCTTTGGTTTGTAGATGCATTGCTTCAGTCTGTCTCTGTTGTCACATGGCTATCTTCTCTGTGTGTCTCTTTGTCTCTTCTTATAAAAGATACCAGTCATACTGGTTTAGGGCCTGCTTTCATACTAACTTGATTATATATGTAAAGACTGTATTTTCAAATAAAGTCAACATTTATAGGCACTGGGGTTAGAGTTCAACACATATATTGGGAGGGAATACAATTCAGTCCATAACACTATGTCGTTTTATAATATTTGCTTTTTTAATTTTTTAATTTTTATTTATTTCAGAAAAGAAGGGGGAAGGAGGGAGGGAGAGATAGAAATATCAATGATGAGAAAGAATCATTGACTATCTGCCTCCTGCATGCCCCCTACTGGGGATTGAACCTGCAACCCAGGCATATGCTCTTGACTGGAATAGAACCTGGGACCCTTCATTCTGGAGGCCGATGTTCTATCCACTAAGTCAAACCAGCTAGGGCTAACTCCATTATTTTGGATGGTAATAAAATATATTTTTCACATGATAAAGAAAATTGTTTGAAATTTAATTTAAAAATACTGAGAATAACTACCTAAAATTGTGAATATCCTAAAATAAATCTTGAAATAAATAAAATACTAAGTATGAAAAGTGTTCACACACAATGAGAAAAGCAGCAAGAATCTATTAACAATGGACATGAATAAACCATCCAGATCAAAATATGAGCAAGCCCATGTTAAAAGGTTCTTTCATACATTACTTTACCCTTATAGGTTGATATATTAGTATGACCCTTCTGGAAAGAAATCTGAAAACATATCAAATCATAAAAATGTCCCTTTGGTCTTACTCATTCAACAGAAAATCGAGTATTTTGTACCAGTCAATCTGCTAAGTACAAGTGATTCTTGGCAAATAAGAAAGACAAAGTTTCAGTCTTTGTTTATACAAAAATATCATCTTTTTGGGAAAGCAGTAAAATGCATGAAGATGACATTGTTCATCCACTTACTTTTTAAAAAAAAATCTTTATTGTTCAGATTATTAAAGTTGTTCCTCTTTTATCCCCCCATAGCTCCCCTCCTCCCAGTTCCCACCCCACCCTCTGTCCTTAACCCCTCACCCCCCGCTGTTCTCATTCGAAGGTGTACGATTATTGTTTAGTCGCTTCCCGCACCCCCAGCACCCTTCCCCCCCCACCAAAAATTGTCCAGTCCC
>PVJC01039797.1:0-16087 GCA_004026665.1 Murina feae | reverse complement strand
TCAGCCCCACTGAGGGGACTCCTGGGGCAGGGCAGGGGCGGGGGGGTTGGAGGAAGGAGGGCAGCAGGTGCCAGAGTCCCCCAGTCCCCTCAGCCCCGCCAGCAGTGAATTTTCATGTGACCATTACCTTTAAAAAAAATCCTTATCCAAGGATATGATTATTTCTTTTAGATCATCTGTTCTCGAGGAACAGCCCTAAGCCAGCAGGTGGGGCATCCCCCAAGGGTTCCAGACTGTGAGAAAGTGCAGGCTGGGCTGAAGGACCCCTGTGTGCATGAATTTTCATACACCAGGCCTCTAGTTTTATAATATAACAGGTTATATGCAATATGTTCTTAAAGATATTGCAACATGTTATATTTCTCCTATGTTCTTAAAATGTTTAATTTTAAAAATTAGGCCTAGTCAGTTGGCTCAGTGTATAGAGTGTCAGCCTGTAGACTGAAGGGTCCGGGTTTGATTCCGGTCAAGGGCACATGCCTGGGTTGTGGGCTTGATCCCTGGCATGGGGCATGCAGGAGGTAACCGATCAATGATTCTCTCTCTCTCATTATTATTATTTTTTTCATATATTTTTATTGATTTCAGTGGGGAAGGGAGAGGGAGATAGAAACATCAGTGAAGAGAGAGAATATAATTAAGCTGCGAAATTACTAAAACCTAATAGGCTGAGGCAGGAGGAAATGACTCTTGTGCTAACTAGCCTGGAAGCTTAAACTCTTGAACTTCCCAGTCCTGTGTCATGCCTGGATATACATCAGCTGATTGTGTGTCAATATGTGGACATGCACCAGACCTCCAGATAACCCTCTGATTACGCCACAAATGACTCATGAATCCAAGCCACCTACATCCACCCGATACATTCATCACTGAGACCTCCTGGCAGTCAACTTCTAGACCAGTGGTTGCCAACCCGTGGTCTGTGAGGTCCGAAAGGTTGGCGACTGTTGCTCTAGACCACCCGGCATCCGTTATCCAGACAGGCTGACATCTGACTGGTAACCGTCCTGGACCAACTCTAGGACTAAGAATGCAGGACTGATTTTTCTGAAGAATGCATTTTTTTTTACACTCTACTGAGATAGAATGGAGCAGCTTAGTAGCTTCTGAGGCTAATGACATTTCTATCACCATTACTTCAGCAAACCTGGTTCCCCTCACTTCTGCAACATGATGCAGAGTTAGTGATCGTGTTTGCACAAGAATGCACTTTTTATTGTAGGAACTCTTAACTTGTCTTCTCTTTTAGGAACACTTCCTGTTTTTTCCTAGCCATATCCCCAGTTTGCAAACTCTAAGACCCTTGAATAACTTTTTACCATTTACTTCTAGCAAAGCCTCTGGACTTTTTCTGAGTTCATTTGACACTACTTTCTAAATCTGTCCAAATCCACCTCTCCCTCCTATTTCTAACTGGACGTCAGTCCAACTCTTTCTCAAATTCCTGTTCGCTTCTAGGCTCAGTGCCTTATCTCGGAGACCTTTCTGTCCTCTACTCCCAGAATAACTTTCGTTGTCCAGATTCTGGAGAAAGACTGGCCCCGGCCCATGGGTTTTCTGGCCTCACTGGTGTAACTCCTTTAAAACCACATTTCCTCTTGCTCTGTCTGTGAGCAGGACGTGTCTAAATCCAGATCGTTCCTTCCTCCTTTCTAGATGCTGTCAAGATATAGCCTTTGTCCCCCCCTCGAACTCAGCTTGTGGCCACATTACTGCTCCAGTTCTCTTTTGCGATGGCTTTTACACTTCTCTACACGCAGGTTAATTTTTTTAGAGCAACAATGGAACAACCCACTTCTGCTCACCCAGGTTTTGTAGACATTTTTGTGACCAGGGAAAGAGGATTTCAAAGCGAACTAAAGAGCTAGGAGCAAGATGAAGTTCTGCAGTGACATCTTTGGTCCTTCTCGCCACTATTTCCTTCTTTCTTACCCTTTCTTTGCTCCTCAGACTAGAGTAAGGCATTTTTTTGTCTTGTCCAGAGCTGACATTTTAGTTATTTATTTATTCAAGCAACATTTAATGTGGCATGTGCCAGTCTCAGTGTTGGGCATATCCACTTGGATAATTGAAAACTGTTGCCTTCAATAAGCTATAATGGAAGAAATAACCTCACACACATTTAACGCAGTCGGAGTGTGAGAATTGCTAATAGAGCTAAGTGCAAGAGAGCCTGGGTCTGAGGAGGAAGTCAGGGCGAGCTTCTCAGAAGAGGTGACAGCTCGAGTTGGCACTAGGAAAGCAATGAGGAGTTTTTAAGGAATACTCATAGATGCAGGAGGCTCAGTGGGAGGTTGTAGCAATCTCTAAAACTGCCTAACAAATTGCCTCCCACTTAATGACTTAAAACAACAGTCACCACTGCCAGTGAAAACGCAGAACGGTGCAGCCACGTTGGAAGATGGTTGGCAGTTTCTTACAGAGCTAAACACACTCTTCTTGTGTGACACAGCCACTAAGCTCCTCGGTATTTACTCAAAGGACCTGAAAAGTATGTCCACACAAAACTCCGCACATGGATGTTCGTAGCGGCTTTACTCATAGCTGCCAAAACTGGAAGCAACCAAGATATCCTTCAGTAGGCAAATGGATGAACTACGGTCCATCCAGACAAGGGAATATTAGTCAGTACGAAAAGTAACTGAGTTACTAAGCCATGAGATGGCATGGCGGAACTTAAATGCATATTGCTAAGTGGAAGAAGCTAGTCTGAAAAGGCTACATAACTGCATGATTCCAACTATATGACGCTCTGGAAAAGGCAAAGCCATGAAAGGCAGGGCATATGTCACTCTGTGGAGGATGTTAATAATGGGAAAGGCTATGCCAGCGATTTTCAACCAGTGTGCCACAGGAATTTCTAAAGCATGCGATACCTTACTATTTCGTCAGGGGCCCTGACCTCTTTTCTCTTAGATTGGCAAATAAAAGCATTTGAACATAATACCTTAATCAATAAAGAAAAAAAGAAAAAGAAAAAAAAGAAAGAAAGCAAAAACATGACAACAGCCAACACAATCACTATCTAGGGTGAATGAATCAAAATTATACCGATTTTTTTTGGTATGAGATCAGCAAAACACATAATACATTTTTTGGTGTGCTGCAAAAATTTAGTAATAGGTTAATGTGTCCTGAGACGAAAAAGATTAAAACTTCCTGGGCTGTGTGGGGATAGGAAGTATATGGGAATCTTCCCCTCAAGTTTGCTGTAAACTTAAAACTACCCTAAAAAAATGACGTCTATACTTAAAAAACTCAAACGAACACAACCCCAACAATAATTACCTCTTATCTCCCATGAGTTCTCTGGGTCAGGAAATCGGGGATGGTGTGGCTAAGCAGCCTGACAGTGTCTGTCATGGGCAGTCGTCAGCTGGGGCTGCAATCACCTGAAGGCTGGACTTTGGCTGAAGGATCTGCTTCCAGAGCAGCTCCCTCCCTTGGAGGGTGGGTGGTTCTGGCTGTTGGTGGGAAGCCCCAGTCTTCTCCATCAGGAGGTAGCTTGAGCATCCTCACAGCCTGGGGAGTGGCTTCCTCCAGCCTCCAGCGAGAGTAATCCAGAGGAGCAAGGCAGACGCTGCCAAGCCTTTCAAAATCTAGTCTTGGAAGTGACACACCTTCAGCGCTGCTGTATTCTATGGTCACACAGGCCAGCCGTGTTTCAATGAGGAAGGGGGCTATAGGAGGGAATGAATATTTGGAGAGGAATATCATTAGGGCCATCCTTGATGCCGGCCTCCACACAGGGCATGCTGGGTGTAACTGATATAGTGCGCTTGGGCTATAAGTGGTCAGACATAAGCTGAAAGTTATTTATGGACTAAATTGTCAGGAGCTAAGGAGTTTGGCTTTTAACTGTTGGTGACAGGAACTGTTGAAAGGTTTTTCAGAAGGCATGTAGGGGGTTGACCTGTCTCTTCTTTATCCAAATTTGTCAGCAAAAGCCGTCCAATATGTTTAAGTAAGAGCTTTGATGGTCTCTGCTTTTTCTTTGGGGTGTGACACCTCATGTAGAATTACACATATCCCGTTCTGTCGTTTTGTGTTGGACTGTTTTTGGAACCTGTTAGTTTGTGTTATATGTCAGCTTGAACATTCTTCTAATATGTGGGACTTAATATCTCTATCAGTTTGGATACTTTTGGTTGCAAATAAAATTTAACTCAAAATGAATCCTATATAATAAAAGGCTAATGTGCCTTTTTGACTGAACGGTGGAGTGACCGGTTGCTATGATGTGCACCGACCACCAGGGGGCAGAGGATCAATGCAGGAGGCTCAACCAGAAGCCGGTTTGACTGCTGGTGAGCACAGTGGCCTGCCTCCGTGGCAGTGCTAAGGATGTCCAACTGCAGCTTAGGCCCACTCCCCTAAGCCATCAGTCGGACATCCCCCAAAGGCTCCTGGACTACGAAAGGGCACAGGCCGGGCTGAGGTACTCCCTCCCCTCTAGGCCTCTAGTTAAGTAATAAAAAGAATTTGTTGGCTCAAATACCTGGAAAGTCCGTCAATAGAAAGGATTTCAGATGTGGTCTGATCTCGAGTTTCACACTTTCATGAGGCATCTGCCTCCGTTCGGTGATGTGTAGGTTTGTCCTTAAGTGTATTTTATTTTCCCATGGTAGCAAAATATAGTTGTAGTGGTTCCAGATGTTCACATTACACTGGACAGAGAAAAGGCATTTTTGTCCTCAGTTCCACTTTGATCGGCCTGGCTTAAGCCATATGCACATACTTGAATGAATCACTGAAGTCAGGGGTATGAAATAGATAGATGGGCTTAGCTTAGTTCACATGCTCCCCCCTTGGAGCTGGGGGTGAAGTCGATTTTCCCCAAATAACATAGTCCTCCAAATGGAAAGTGGGAGTTTCTTGGAAGGGGGAGATTGCATGCTGGGAGGCAACCACAAGTGTCCAACACAAATCCAAAAGTATGATGTGGTTTATCTAAAGAACATTTACTGAGCCTTATCCAGACATCGCGCGGGGCCCCGGGCTGCAGCCAACACTGCGTCCCCCCCACTTTGATGAAGGCCTGGGCCTTACGTTGGCCCCTGAGAACATAAACCCTCCGAGTACAGGGATTCTTCCTCTCTCACTCACATCTGTATTCTCAGAGCCTGGAAGAGCACCCGGCACACAGTAGGTACTCAGTAAGTATGTGTTAAATGGATAGTCTGGGGGCAAGAAGAGGAGAGATGGCAGAGTTCCTCAAGTGCCTGGCGCCCTCCAGGGCAGGCTGGGCCCAGCTCCTGCTCACGGGCCTCAGGCTCTGAGGCGAAATCTAGCTTTCTAAACTCAGCCCGGGGCATTTACGTGTGAGTCTCCCCAGAGCAGCTCTGTGCTAATCAGCTTTCTGCTAACTGGTGCTGCTTCGAAGAGGGTATCAAGTTAGATCTAATGGGAGCCCCTTTCCTGTTGATGCGTTGACTACAAATTGGGGGCATATTTGACTTGGAGAATCAGGGACATGTGGCTGTCAGCCTCACAGGCTGCTTCAGCGTCCACACTGCCCTGCAGGACACACGTGGTTCAGGCAGCAGCCAATGGGCCTCCAGAGTGTGACACTGTCCTCTCCTCCTGTGGCCCCGGAAGAACAAAACCCCTATCGCCCTGATCCTTTGACTCCACCAACTAGAATGTAAATTGTGAGAAAAACAGTTGTGGTCCCTGAAGGCTTACTTGTCTGCAAGGAATAGACACCTGCCCACAGTCTTACAAGAAAAGGGGGTTTGGGGTGAAGGTGGGCGGGGCTCAGGTGTGTGGGCGGGGCTAAACTGGAAACACCTCCAGAGCCCAGGCCTCCAGGCATCACTCCCACCTTCTGCGAAGGAGGTTCAGGGAGGGGAGGGGTCAGCTCCTCTGTCCATCCAGGCTTTCCCGTACATCTCATTGGTCATAATGGACTCACATGGCCACTCCTAGCAGCAGAGCAGGCTGGGAAAGTCTGTGGCTCACTTTTCCAGTCTCTTTTGGAGAGAGGCACAGGAGAGGGAGCTGGAGTTCATCTGCTAAAGTATCCGCTTCAGCAGATAGAAGTCAGACCGACCTGCTCAGATGGTTGGATGAAATGTCTGAAACGGGTTGAGACTACAAAGCCCTCTGTCAACGCTGGCTTCAAGACGGAATGCATGTAACACACCCATTTGGAGGGCCATTTAGCAGTGAGCATGAAGGGTTCCAAAATGGGCGTCTAATTGGCCCCAGTCGTTTCATTTAAAAAGTTACATCCGGAGGAAAGAATCCCAACGAAGCGAGAGGTTGCATGTAGAAAAGTACTTAATGCCGCGTTGACTAAAATAGTAAAATATTAAAACTTCCCAATTTAGCAAAATATTTTATATGCACTAAAACCAAGTCCTGTAAAGCTACGCGAAATATTTATGCTAAAATGTTATATGACAAAACCATGATACAAAATTAAACCTGCCCTAGCATGACAAGTTTGTAAGTGATATCTTGCTGGGTGAGAATGAAGAAGAGCTGATTTATTATGGGGGTGGACTGTCTTATTTTTGCTTGTTTTCTTTACTATTGTTATAATATTGTATCGTTAATAAAATTGGGAGAAAAAAATACAATTACAGGGGTTTCCTAGACCTTTCAGGGGTTGAACAGGGTCAGGGATCTTAGGACACATCTGATCCACCCCCAAAAACGACCTGTCCTGTGCCCTTGGCAGGGGTGGGGGGCTGGGGACGGTGGGGGGTGGGCAGTGTTGCCCTTTGACATGTGCATCTACCCGCTTCACTCCTAAGTAACCCACGTGGAAGAGGGTGCTTCTTCTCCTCGGAGGGAAGGGCAGCGTCCCTCCGGTCCTCTTCCAGGAACGCGCACTTCTCTGTACCGTTCAGCTCAGGCCCTGAGAGACTTCTGTTTTCAAGGATGGGGAGCAAGGGGAAGCACCTCAGGGATGGTGGCAACACATGGCTGCCCCTGCCCTGCAAGTGACCTCCGGCTAGCCATACTCTGAGCATGCTCTTGGAGGAAGCACCCAAGCCTCCCACAGAGCCTGCGGGTGTGGAAGTCAGGGGTATGGAATGTATAGATTGGCTTGGCTTGGTTCACACGCTGTTTTTCTGACCCGCCTGACGTTTGACCCCCCACTTACGCTACTGAGGGAGCAGGTGGCGTGGGCCAGGGGGCTCCCAGCTGGGCAGCAGGCAACTTGGAGGCCAATACTCTATGTGTCTTCAGGGCTGGTCAGTCAGACCCAGTGGGTAGAATAATGATCGGTGATGGTGACAATATTCACGACATCTGTTATCTCATTTAATCTTCATAGCAACCCCCAGAGATGTGTCTATTATTACCACTGTTTTCCAAAGGAAGCCAGTGAAGTCCAGAGGGTACCTTGCTCAAGGTCCCTTACGGAGTTGGGATTTTAACCCTCCATCTCATCTGGTTCCAGACCCCAAATGAGGTTGTTGAGAATGACTTACAGGTGAAATTTTTACTGGCAATACAGTGTAACGGAAAAACAAGGCTTTCTTATTTGTACGTCTCAGCGCCTTCTCAGGAGGGTAGATTCTGAGTGGCCAGTTCCTTTGGATGTGGCGGGCCAAGCAAATGGGAGGCTTCTAGACAGAGGCGAACTGTTTGTGTAGGTCAGGGGAAAAGGTTGGGAGAGATTGCACTGAGAGATTGGGGAGAGAGGAGCTGTGATTCCGGGTGATGCGTGGGGTACCCCTGCTACCCTCTGCCGGAACCTGCCGGCATCAACAGGTCCTGAAGGTAAGGAGGTGAGGCTGAGAAAAAGACAGACACAAAAAAGATGGGGGTCAGGAGGACTTCATCTCTGCTCAGCCGGCAGAGAGAAGTGCTTCTTTATTTGCAGCTACAATCTTTTATACAGCAATTCTAGGCGTACAGCCAACTTCTTGAAGTCATTCCCAGCACCTATCTCTCTCAAGGATGAGCCGCCTTTCCCTTGACCTATTCCTCATACGCCAGAAAACATTTCCCAGAAAATGTACCGTCCCACAGATTCTTCTAATCCAGATTCTAATCACTACTATGTGCTTGCACGCACGTACAGGGTTCTTTGCAGGGGTGACTGTCCTTGTGTCACCTCTCGGATGACCAGGCCTCCCGCTTGGACAAAGAAAAGACTTGGGCCTAGACCCGATTCTTCTCCCTTGACTCAAGCTGGAGTTTTACAGCCCCCTACAATGCCCCCCTTTTTATTTTAAACACAATGCATGCAAACTCTACCCTGCTCATTCTTTAACTGAAATAGGCGTACATCAGTAGCAAGTTGCATGGTACTTTTACAGACATATTTAACAATTACTGGTATACATATTAGTATAAATAGTACTAAGGCTGCAGCGATGATTAATTCAATTAAACCATGCATTGTTTTTTCGAGGCTGGGGAAATTTGCTTGCAAACTTGCAATTATCTCTGAAGCCGTTTTGGCTATGTCAACGTTAAGATTAGGGGCATTGACTAGGTTTTGAACCTCCGAATGTAGCTGAACAATGTCCAAAGATGTATTTTCATGATGCTAGACCCCTAACAGATGATTCTTTACTCGTTCCCACTCTATTTCAGATTCATTGTATTCCTTTGGCATAATACATATCCAATGATATGCAGCATGGCATTGTAAATTATTTTTGATTTTTAAATTCACAATTTCATCACCTAATATTTGTACAGTATCAAAGAGAGCATTAACTCTTTTTTCTATTTTTTGGTCCCAGTCTTCTTGTGTTTGCAAAGCAACAGTTACATTATAAGCTAAGGAGTTAACATATTCTGCCGTTTGAACTGACTGGGTTAAAGCAATAGCTGATGCAGTAGTAGCAGTGATTAAAGTGATAAGGGCAGTGATTCCAGCAATCAACAAGCCTACAAACCTTTTGGGTCTGCTTAGAGCTTTCTCCAGCTCTCTTAATACCTGCAACCCCGTATCTCCATACCATGAAGATGACGTATTTACAGGAATCATAACAAAAGATGGCTGTTGTAAAGCCAAAACTTTGTCTATAGAGCCATTAATACAATTTGATAATGAACAATTAATACACTCTTTGCGATAACTGCTATTTAAAGTAATCTGAAAAGGTCCAGTAAGCAAAGCATATGGAGAAGGCACACAAGCATAAATGCTTACATTCCATTGTTCACCCGTTCCCTGTACACAACCTGCTGTTGCAGTGAAAATATTTTCTTTATACACAGTAATATAGTCCATGGCAGCTACCAATCACCATGCTTCCCTCTGATAGGTGACATTGTCCATAGTCCAAAGCCCTGACACCAGATTTCGAAGGTGATAAGGAGTTGCATAGAAGTCTCAGTCCAGTCACAGAGTCTATGTCCTTCATGCAGTTCTCTGCACACAGGAATGTTGGAATGACAGCTGCGCCAAGGAACTTCAGTGAGCTTTCGAAGAGACCTTTCTCCACAAGCTTTTACAGTCTGAGGAACCTTCCCAGGTCCCTGGATTGATGTGTTACCTCTATCGATGTATAACATCTCTACATCCCAAGTAATGCCTGTTTTATTCCCAAAAGTATCATCCTCCATTCTAGCGATGGGTACACACATATCTGAGCTGTTCTTTGAAAAGCAAAAAGGGAACTTGGTAGTCTTCCCAGTGTAATTAAATTCTTGAACCCAAACGGGTGTAATATGATCAGCAGACATTAACCCTAGTATTTTGGTGTCATTAACATACACTGGGATACTCTTATCTAATCAACAGGATGCATCAGTGGTGGATTAGGGAGATAAGCCCAGTATACATATCCTTGGATAGGACAAGCTAAAACGGCCATCATAGCCAAAAATAAATTCACGGGTGTTAGCTGCTTTCCTGCAGCACTGACAACCTGCTTGGCCTTCTGCTGTAGATTTTTTAGTTGCTTTTTTGTAGGGATTCTACTGGACTGACTGCGCCTCCTCCTCTTCCGCAACTGGAGTCTCCCCATGCGTCTTTGCAAGGCCTGAATATCGGCTTTCGGCATGTTTCACGCCTCTCAGGAACCCACCGAGGACTATCGTCTCCTGTGGGAAAAACACAAACATAGCTTCTTCCCCAGATTAGCACTGGGTCAGGCCCTGACCATCTTCCAGTCAGAGGGTCCTTCCAATATACTAGAGCCCGAGCCTCTGGTAAAGGATGATTCCAGAATCTCTGTGCAGCAGATGTCCCCTGTTTATCCATATTTAGAAAATTAAGAATAAACAAAGCATGATTAAGTATATTTTGGGGTGTAGGATAATACTCCCCCTTTTTTTATTTTAAAAATTTGGTTTTTTAAGGTGTGGTTAGCACGTTCTACTATTCCTTGTCCTTGGGGGTTATATGCAATTCCATTCTTTAACTGAATGTTAAAGGTGGAACAAAATTTTATAAAAGATTTGCTAGTGTAGCCAGGGGTATTATCAGTTTTCAGTACAGAAGGGATTCCTAGGATAGAAAAACAATACAATAAATGAGCAATACAATGATTGCTGCTTTCCCCAGATCTCGGGGATGCCACAAGAAAATGGGAATATGTATCAATTGTCACATGAACATATCGTACTTTTCCAAATTCTGGGATATGTGTGACATCCATTAGCCATAAAGAATTGGCTTTTAATCCTCTAGGATTAACCCCATAAGATGGGGTAGGGAGTAAGAGTGGGCAACGTGAGCAGCGTTTAACAATCTGTCTTGCAGCTTCATAAGAAATCTTAAATTGTAATCTCAAGGTGTGGGCATTCTGATGATGTATATTATGGGATTCTTCTGTAACATGTTCTTGGGTGAGCATGACTATAGGCTGGGTCATGGAATCTACAATTCGATTTCCTTCAGAAAGAAACCCAGGTAGGGAGGTATGTGCCCGAATATGGCCAATGAAACACGGTGCACTTCTAGTATGTATTAATTGCTGAATTTTCCTAAATAATCGCTGAACTGTGGTGTTTTGGGTGCTGATAAAAGGCACTGTTTCTATTAAATTTAAAGAAAGCATAATGTAATGACTATTTGTATAAATATTGAGCGGCGGATTAAAATGCTCAAAGACATGACAAATGGCAAAAAGTTCCACTTCTTGTGCAGAAGAACTCCCAGTCTTCAACACGTTTTTATATTCCTCACTGTAGATAGCTGCTTTCCCGTTAGAAGACCCATCAGTAAATACTGTTAATGCATTAGAGATAGGAGACTGCAAAATTATTTTAGGAAAAATAAATGTGCACAATTTTGCAAATTGAGTAAGTTTATCAGCGGGATAATGGTGAGTAATTTGTCCCGCAAATGAAGTTAAAGAAAGAGGCCACTCATCACAAAAATTATATAACCATTCAATCTGCTGTGCATTGTATGGGACTATAATTTCATGAGGATCCTGTCCTAAATATAGGACACTGGCTGTTCTTCCAGCTCTTATAAGTTCAGCTACCAGCACATAATAGGTATGTAATACCTTTTTCGGGGCAGTGTGCATGTGTATCCATTGTAACACTCCATGCTGATATAATACCCCAGTGGGTGTATGCTCTGTAGGGAGCACTATAAAGACCCATGGCTGGGACTAGTCACCGTATTTGACTCTAGCATTGCTAATAGCTACATTTACCTTCTCAAGAGCTAATCGGCCTTTTGTGGTTAAAGTTCTGGGGGAAGTAGGATTAGGATCACCTTTAAGAATATCAAATAGAGGCTTTAAATCTGCTGTTGATAATCGTAGGGATGGTCGCAGCCAATTTATATGACCCAGTAGCTTTTGAAAATCATTCAAGGTAGTGCATTTGTTAATCTGCACCTCTATTTGCTGTGGCCCAAAATCATGTCTACCAAGCCTGTACCCCAAGTAAGTGTAAGGAGGCATAGTTTGTATTTTTTCCTGTGCAATCTCAAGACCATATTGAGATAAGCTTTCCTTCATGTGTGCCAAGGCTTGTAGTACACAGTCCTCGATGGGATGTGCTAATAAGATGTCATCCATATAATGAATAACATAGACCATTTTAAATCTCTCCCTAGTCTGCCTAATGGCGCCTTGAACAAATTTTGACATAATGTGGGACTATTAGCCATTCCTTTAGGAAGAACCAGCCAATGATATCGAGACATAGGGTCTTTAAGGTTAGTAGATGGTACACTGAAAGCAAATCTCTGACAATCTTGGGGGTGTAAAGGAATAGTGTAAAAACAGTCTTTAAGATCAATAATTATTTTGTGTGTGTTATCTGGTATGGCCATGGGAGAAGGGAGTCCTGGTTGTAAAGCTCCCATTAAATGCATGTGGCATTGACCTTCCGTAGGTCTTGTAATAATCTCCATTTCCCTGATTTTTTCTTAATTATAAATATAGGAGAATTCTAAGGAGAAGTGGAAGGAGCTATATGGCCAGCTGCCAGCTCTTCCTGTACCAACTGTTGAGCTGCAAGAATTTTTTCAGTAGAGAGAAGCCACTGATCTATCCATACAGAATCCTCTGTTTTCCATTGAATTTTATCTGCATGAATAGCAGGAAAATCAACAGCCTCCCCTAAAAATATCCCAAACCTCGTCGCCCCTGATTAGGGACTGGATTCATTGGGAGCTTAATTCCCTGAGAGCTTTTCCCCAGTCCTCTATCAGGAAATAATCTTTGGCCCAAAAGTTGATTAGTCACCACTTTACTAGGACTATAAAGGTAAACTCCCATTTTTTCCATCACATCTCTTCCCCATAAATTTACAGGTAATCCAGGAATTACATAAGGTTGAAATTCCCCCGTATGTCTATCATTATCTTTCTATTGGAGAATTTTACTGCTCTGCTGGGGGGAATTCTTTTGTCCATTTTCCTCTAAATGAGTAGTAGTCCCATGGATGGGCTACTGACTGGGCCAGTGATGCTGAGCAATCACAGAAACATCAGCTCCTGTATCTAATAGCCCTGTAAACTCTTTTCCATCAATCCATAACATTAACTCAGGGCGCTCTTGTCTTATTTCCTGAATCTAAAAAGTACCTGAAGAACCAAATCCAGCAGATCCCTGCCCTTTATTTGAAGTAACTTTATTGTGTAAATAATACTTTATTGTGTAAATTTGTAAGGTAATGATAGAAGCTGCGCAATGCGCTGCCCTGTTGGTATAACAAAAATTGTATGAGGGGAAGAAACCATGACCCTGAGTCCTCCCTCGTAGTCGGAGTCAATTACTCCAGGAGCAACTTGTAATCCTTTCATAGTTAAGCTACTCCGTCCTAGAATTAACCCCACAGTCCCTTTTGGTAACGGACCCTTGACCCCTGTCCCAATAGTTTGCATGCCCATCTCAGGGGCTAATGCTGTGTGGGAGGTGGCACAGAGGTACAACCCTGCACTCCCGGCTGTGGCTCTACATAATTGCTGAATGGACTGTTTGAGAACAGACTGACCATAGCACTGTCTATTTCCTGCTGAGGAACAAATTGTTGGACTGCCCGTAACATTGTTTCGGGGCCTGGGGCTGGCCCCTTCTCCCGTTTCCCCGCTGGAGAGGTTGCAGAGGTCTTCCATTAACATCTGTTTGAGACCGACAGAGCTTAGCCCAGTGTCGCCCTCTCTTACATCTGGGACATAGCCCAGGAGCCTGCCCTTCTTCTTTTTGTTTTTTACCTCTGTTTGGACAAGTTTTACTAAAATGACCCTTCTTTCCACAGTTGAAACAACTTCCCGGGGGACCTAGGTTCTTTTTACTTTTATTATTCCTAGATTGTTGAAATAGGATGTCTTGTACGGTTTTTCCTTGCATAGCAGCTACCATGGACAAGGCTTGCACATATCCAGCCCCGATATCAGAACAAAGCCGTACATAATCAGACAAAGTAGATTTATTCCTGAAAGGGCGAATAGCCGCCTGACATGCAGAGTTAGCATTCTCAAAAGCCAGCTGTTTTACCAAGAGCATACCAGCCTCTGTATCTCCTATTAATTTATCAGCTGCCTGTAACAATCTGGAAAGGAAATCCTGAAAAGGTTCATCAGGCCCTTGTCGAATTTTGGACAAATCCTCCGATTTCTTCCCCGACCCTGGCAGCTTCCTCCATGCTCTGGTAGCAGCTGCACTAATTTGTGGATAAATTTCAGGTGGGAAATTACATTGGACCTCTATTCCAGCATATTGTCCTTCCCCTACTAACATCTCATATGGGAAAGGAATGTTTTGTGCTCTGTTAATCTCGGCAGTGTTGTGACAATTCTTAGCAAATTCAGATTTCCACAATAAAAAATCCCTACCTGACAAACAGGCCCGCGCTATTTGTTTCCAGTCCTTTGGGGGCATAGGGTGTGCAGCAATAGTATCCAGAATAGCTTCTGTAAAAGGGGCTGTAGGCCCATAGTGGGCACAGGCTAATTTAAGCTCTTTTAACTGCTTGAAAGGGATAGGCACATGTTCTCTCCATAGATTCCCAGCATTGTCCCGGCGCTGTATTACTGGGTATATGGAAAAGCCTTCTAAAGTCTCCCCTTGTGCAGCCGCATTGCGCAGCGTTAATTGCAAAGGAGATATATGCGTGTCTAATGGCAAAGCAACATCCCCTCCGGGTAACTTCTGCACGAAAGGATCTGCTTGTGCAGTAGCAATAATAGGAGCACGCATATTAGGCATTGGTATCTTAGGAGGGGAAGCTAAAATTTTCGGCCCCTCGACCTCTTTCAGTTGTAATTCATCTTTCAAATTAAAGGAATCCTCGGATGTATCTGAGGGAGGCGGGATATGCAAAGGATTCTTTACAACAGCTTCACAGGATTCAGGAGCCTTACTCAACCTTCCTTTAAGAATATCGGCTAAGCGGTTGATTTCTTGCCTAATTCCATCTAGCTCCTGGACCACTTGTAGCGGCTTAGGAGTGGCTTGAAGATCCTTCTCTCCTCTGGCCTGTACTGTAACTCCATCTTGCCGATACTGAACGGCTTGCTCTTCTAAAGCCTGCCAATCATCAGGAGAGAGATCATCAAAAGGATCATCAGAGATAGGCTCAGTGACAGGAAAAGTGAATAACTCCTCCTTTTTAGTCTCTTTTGGAAGCGACGGATAGATGTTTACTTTTGCCATCGCTTCAGTAATCGACTCAGCAGGCTGCTCACTGGTCACCTTTTTAGCTGCCAAGGGGATGGAGGGGAGAGACCCTATTCTACTGGTCTGAGTAGCATTTTCTATCTTTCCCCACTGTGGATAAGTCTGTATGCCTTTAGTATCTGTTTCAAAGGAGACCTCACACCCATGAACACTAGAAGCCCTAGGTAACGGCGGAGCTGTAGGAGGAGGGGGAGGAAACCCCCACAGCCTCTCCCCACCTCTCAATCTCCGCATCATGACTAAGACAGTCCCGTATTACGGACCATAAAGTGAATGCATCAACAGGAAGTTTCCCAGGACCATGGGCAGAATAATACCCCTGTATACTTTTCCCAACTTTTTCCCAAGTTTTATAATTAATAGTTCCATCATGAGGGAACTAAGGACAAACATCTTGTACAAAATCTAAAAATCTACTAACTCGTGCCTTAGATGATGCAGCACCTTGAGCTGCCAACATGTTACAAAGCACTTGCACAAATAATTCCTTGCTATTCAGCTGCCCCATAGTTTTTACTCCCGACTGTTACTCATCCACCACGGTACCTTTGACGTGTGTCCTCTTCTCCAACCGTGGGTACCTCTACCTTGTAATCCTAGTGTCTTCAGGTCCCTGTATCGGGCACCACTTGCCAGAACCTGCCGGCATCAACAGGTATCCTGAAGGTAAGGAGGTGAGGCTGAGAAAAAGATAGAAACAAAAAAGATGGGGGTCAGGAGGACTTCATCTCTGCTCAGTCGGCAGAGAGAAGCACTTCCTTATTTGCAGCTACAATCTTTTATACAGCAATTCTAGGCATACAGCCAACTTCTAGAAGTCATTCCCAGCACCTATCTCTCTCAAGGGTGAGCTGCCTTTCCCTTGACCTATTCCTCATACGCCAGAAAACATTTCTCAGAAAATGTACCGTACCACAGATTCTTCTAATCCAGATTCTAATCACTACTATGTGCTTGCACGCACGTACAGGGTTCTTTGCAGGGGTGACTGTCCTTGTGTCACCTCTCGGATGACCAGG
>PVJC01039796.1:0-16087 GCA_004026665.1 Murina feae | reverse complement strand
AGCAACGCTGAGAGAAACCCGTTTTGGATTTCCTTCTGATGCTAGTCTCTGGTTGTCTGTGGGACCTCCAAAACTCGTCTGGAGCTGGAGTTCAGAGCCGCTGGGAGCTTGTGGCTCTCTCCGTTTTGGAAAAGAACCACGACCTTCCGGTACCAGCCCTTCCCCGAGCCCGTGCGCGCGCCTCCGTACCTCTGGACTTTGCTTCCGCTGCTGCTCTGAGTCTCAGACTCTTCTCTGGTTGTAGGATTTTCACTCAGCCAGCCGTCCTGCGGGTGCGAGTGGTGTCTGTGTGTTCTTTTCGCGGTTTTTCTGAAATAGTTGTTCACAGCTGCATATGCGGTGTCTACCCTATGCCGCCATCTTGTTTCTCTCCCTGGACAGACTGTTTTTTGATGCCGATGTAATCTTCCTTTATCTGGGAAGCTCTGGTATTCGCACCTAAGGGTCTTCATCACATATCTGTTTTCTTCCTTGGCTGAGAGGATAGGGAGAATTAAACTCCTGGTGGCTAAATGAGGGTGAAGGCAGATGAATGTGAGGGACAGGTGGGAGGCAATGGAAGATGGAGTCAGAGATGAAGAGCTTCATGTTTGAAATCACGGAGAAGTGCTGAGGTCCGACAGAGTTGTGGCAGTGCCCAGGGGTACTCAGGGGACAAAGGAGGTTACCTCTGTGGGGTCACTGTGTCAGTGAAAAGCAGAAGGTGCATAGTGAGAGCAGGAGGTGATGATGGCTCAGGTAAATACTGAGAGGCAGAAAGCACCAAGTTAGAGCAACAGTGTGAGGAGCCCAGCCACACAGTGGCGAGAACTTATTCTCTGCTACTGTTTCCCTCCCTTTGCAGGGAGATGGAAAGTCGGGGTACTAATAAAAGGCAGTTTGTGCTTTCATCAGATCTGTTTTGAATGCAGTTGTCCAAATGTTTAAAAAGGAGAAAGAAAGAAAACCACTTCCCCTGGCTATTTACTGACTTGTAAATGTTGCTCTTGGAATTGACCATAGGAAAAAAGTGTGAGCGCTGTATTTTCAAGTTGGTTCATGGTAACTAGACCCCGAAGAGACTTAAAATACCTATAGGACCTACAAGTGGAGCAAGAGGAGAGACATATACACACAGGAATTACCATACTTATTAGTGTCGTGCAACTCTCCACCCAGTTTCCCATTCATTCATTCATTCATTCATTGATCATTACATAATGCTTCCTTTGTGCCAGGAATTGTGTTGTGCTCTGGAAACGGGACATGTGGTAAATGAATGAACAAAGAAGAACATCTGCATCTCTACCTTGTGAGTGCCATGAAGAAATCCACAGGAGTCAGGGCAACAGGGCAGAGAGGAGCACCCACAGGTAGAGAAACGGGCCAAGATCTTTCAGAGTCAGGGGCATCTGAGCTGAAATTTGATGAATGAAGAAGTTAGCCATGCAAACAGGCTACAGAAGGGCTTTCCGGGCAGGGAACAGCAAATAGCACAGCGCCCTGGCTGGTTTGGCTCAGTGGATAGAGCGTCGGCCTGGGAACTGAAAAGCCCCAGGTTCAATTCCTGTCAAGTGCACATGCCCGGGTTGTGGGCTCAGTTCCCAGTAGGGGATGTAAAAGAGGCAGCCGATCAATGATTCTCTCTCATCATTGATGTTTCTATCTCTCCCTCTCCCTCTCTGAAATCCATAAAAATATTTTTTAAAAGAAAATAGCACAGAGTTTAAGGAAGGAAATCCTAAGGCAGTAACCAATAGTTTTCCACTTTGCTTCACATTTTCCTGTGGGTGTTACTTGGTGACCTCCTCAAGTATTTCTTCCGCTTTGGTAGTCACTCTCCTGTCTGAGAGCACCATGCTGCCACTCTCAGTGTTGAATGCTAGTCAGAGGAGATGGGGGTTAAGTAGAAGGTGGCAGCTGGGAGGGGTCACAGGAGCGAGCTATGAATTTTAAAGCTCTGTTACTATTTTGCAAGCCTGTAGCTAGGAGTCAAGCATGAATTTTAGCATCTGTATGCTGGTGAGCATCCTGATTCTGAAGTTGGCAAACGACAACCAATCCCTCATGAAAAATAACTGTCTTAAGGGACGTCTGCATGAAGGCAAGCAAACCCCACAGGACAGGACTGTCCCTTTTGACAGTTCTGTGTCCTGTTTGGGAGACAATAAGCACTAATTGCAACTTCAGAACAGTTTCGGATCAATTCTCAGTGAATACTGTTCACCAGTAACCTTCCTTTAGGGAATTTTTAAAAATAAAAATAAATGTTTTATTTTAGAATAGTTTTAGGTTTTCAGAAAAGTTACAAAGATAGTACAAAGAGTCCCCAGGTGTTCCTTTACTCCCTTTCTCTTGCTATTAACATCTTATATTTCTATGGTACACTTGTCACACTTTGGAGCCAACATTGGTACATTACTGTTAACTAAACTAACAATATTGGAATTCATTGTTTTCTCCATCAATGTCCTTTTTGTGCTCCTGGACCCTATCCAGGGTACCACAATGCACATAATTGTCACGTCTCCCCAGTCTCCTCGGTTCTGAGCCAGTTTCCTCAGTTTTTCAGTGTTTATCATGACCTTCACGGTCTTTAGGAGTACTGGCTAGGCAACCTGTGGACTGTTTCCTAATTTAAGTTTATCTGATGTTTTTTCCTCATGGTTACACTAAGGTTATAGGTTTGGGGGAAAAGCACCCCAAGAGGTGAAGTGCCTTTCTTGTCACATCATGAGGGGCAGACGCAATCAGCATGACATTTCTGGGGATGTTTTATCTACTGCAGAGCTACTATTTTTCTCTTTAAGTAGTTTTTTTTTTAATTAATTTTAAACTACAGAAGTAATAAGTAAATGCCAAATAATTTTTCTCCGTATAAAAATTGACATCACTGAAAAGTTAATGCTTTCACATAATGGGGACTCAAATATTGGTCCCCATTCCACTTCCTCAGAGGTAAACATTGTTATTGCTCTCAGCCTTTTCAATACATTTGCATTCATACATATGTCTCCATAAAAAATAGAGAGAGAGTACGCCCTGGCTGGTGTTGTTCAGTGGTAGAACATCAGCCTGTGCTCTGAAGGGTCATGGGTTTGATTCCCAGTCAAGAGCACATACCTGGGTTGCAGGTTCACTCAGGGGAGCGAGTGGGAGGTAACCAGTCCATGTGTCTCTCTCATATTGATTTTTTTTTCCTCTCTCTCTCTGTAATATATATATTACAACCCAGTTTCTATATTAGCCATCTGTCATGCCTTATGGATATCTTCCTGTAACTTGCTTTTTTCACCCAACAATATGTTTTAGAGGTCTGTCTCTCCTGTTCTCTTTAAATGCTGCATTATATTTTGTTGTATTCTGCAGATCACATATTGGCTCCCTGTGGATCCCTGTTGCCATTTTCCCCCTTGTTAGAAACCCTGCCTACTACTAGTAAACTTTCTCATACCTGCCTACTTGTGCAGTGTGTGTTTTATGAGAACAAATATTTAGAAATGGATTTTATGGTTCACAGAATGTGCACATTCAAAATGTTTACAGGTCCTGTCAATGTGGTATACCATGTTCCCCAACCAGCAACTTATGAGAGAACCTGTTTCCCGCATCCATTGTAACACAATGTTTATCTAAACATTAATAATGTTTGTAATGTTTTTATCACAGTTTGAACTGGCCGTTACTTACCATTTGCATCAAAGACTGGCCACTCTTTTCTTTAACCACAGTTCTAATTCCAGACTTGCGTAAAAATCTAGGTTTGGATGATGAAGAAAAAACTATAAAATTTACTTTTAATTGTTAATTGAAAATCATGTGTAACTAGAAAGAGAGAATTCTGGTCCAAACGAACTGCATTTTTTGGATATTCTTTGGAGTCGGGGGGGAGGAGAAACATAAGTAAAATAATTTAATTATAGTCCTGACCAGAGGAAATGGCGCAGCTAGCCCTGTGTGAATCCTTCCAGATCTGTAATTCTGTTATATTGGGTTACTTGTGTCCAATGTCATTCACCACGAAAACACATGTTTACTAAAATGTTTACCTGGTGCAGACATTGAGTGTTACTATTGACCATTGTCTTTCTAAAGACATGGTTTCAAATGGTGCTTTTTCTTTAACTTTGTGGAGCAGTGAAGTGGCGAAAATACGACACCCTTTGCCTCTTCTTTTGCTTTTTCTCACTGGCCATGCCAAGGAGGGAAGGGGGGACAGCCATTTCCCCGTCTCTGCTATGCTCCCCTCCACCTCTGGAGACTATGTGATGTAAGGGTATGTGATGTGCTCTCACAGAAGTGGTGTTGTCTGCAGGAGCTCCAATGTGCCAGAAGTTCAGGGAAACACAAAGCAACCTTTTCCTGGTTTCCCTCATCAAATTTAATAGAACATTTAAAAACAAACACGCATTTTTTAAATGACAATAGTGCTATGTATTTATCATAGTAAATTTGTGAAATATAGAAAAGTTAAAGAGAGAAAATTAAAATCACCCATTATTTTATCACCTAAGTATAACAATGGTGTTAACAGTTGGTGTGTGCCCTTCTAGTCTTTTTATTCTGTGGATATACACAAGTAAGCTGCAGAGACGTTGAGGAGAGGAATACATAATAGAATTACTTTTCCTCTTAGTATTTCTTCCTCTCCACGACCACTGCTAATTTCCCAGAAGAAAATGAGATTTGCAATCAGTGGCAATCTCAGAAGTGTCAACATATGTGAACTCAACTATGCTGACAAATACCCAGTTATGAGATCGAGCAGATGTCGCAGGATTTACCTCCCCAGGAAGACAGGATGTGCACAGGTGGTGGTGACGATCTGGTTTCTGGTCAGCCATGCCGCCAATCTGCACTGCGGTCCTGTTCTCTTAGGGGAATACACTCATGGACGTTGGCCTTCCCCAAGCAGTTTCCTTCTGTGGGCTGTGGTTGGTTCTGTTTTCCTGGAAGATACTGGCCTTACTCACCCTAGCCCGTTGCGCCCCCTTCCTCTCTTCCTGGCAATCTGCTGGCCCAGCAGTACTTTTGTGGTTTGTTCAGTCTTTCCTTCAAGTTCTTTCACTGCAATTTATGTCACTTTCTGTTCTTTCCTATATAATTCTGGGTAATTTTAGGAACAGCTGAAAATGGCACAGTGCCATCAGAGAAAGGCTGCAGCTCTGAGCTGGCCCTGTGGAGCCACACACATTGGGCAATGCCGAACTGCAACACCAGAGTGCCATAGGCTGGGAGGCAAAGGGCTTCCCTAGAGCGCCTCTCACCCCAAATTCTGGGTCAAATAGCAACTGTCAAAGTTCATCTCCTTTCATGGAGTATGTGCTTTCCTACAAATTAAAAAAACCACAGCAGATATTCTCTTTATTTTGGGATAATGATCCTGTGTTTCTGTATTAAGGAACCAGAGTGTACCACAACACCTTCCAAGGTCTTTTCCAGGGTTGCAGGACGTCTACACAGAAATACACTGATGTGTACACTCACTTGGAACAGACAGGACCTTCTTCCCACAGGCAGAATGGGAAGCCACTTAATGACACCCGATTGGACAGCATTCTCTCTCCCCTGCTCTTGCTAACATCCCTGCCCAAAATGTTCTTCCCACTGCCTGTCATAAAGACTGGTAGTTTATCTTTAGAGTATTGGGGATTTTGTTATTTTTGACTGTTGGTCATAGTTAGACACAAAATAAAAGAAGATTAAAGGATATGAAAATTTCTTACCCTCCCTCAAGTTAACATCCAGGAGTAGGAAGTACATAACTGGTGTGATGACTTTGCTCTGTGGGGTCCTCAGGGACACATGCTCCTTCTATCCTGGAGTTCCAACTACAACTAATGTAACTTCCATACTCAAGACCAACCCCTGGTCTGAGATGATGTTTCAGCTGTCACGTTCATGTGCTAAGCAGCAGGATAGAGCCTAAGGGTGGGGAAGCTGCCACTTCAGGGAGATGCCCAGAAGCTGCCATGTGGCATTTTCACGTTCATTCCATTGGTCAGAACTTAGTCACATAGCTACGCCTAGCTGCAAGAGAGGCTTGGAAATGTCATCTTTATCTGAGTGGCCATGTGCCAAGAGAGATATGACATTACTGTGGAAAGAGGACAACGGATCTTGGGGAACAACCAGTAGTTTCTACCATTATTGGAATTTTAAGAACCCCAAATTAGAATATAAGTAACCCAAAGGGCAGAAGGTGGGGTGGGGGGGCTTCCAACCTCAGCCATTGCCACTCAGTGTTCTCAGGGGGATCGTGTCACTATGAAAGATCATGTCTTCTGGGAATGGGAGTTGTGTCCAGAGACAGGCAGAGAGGGCCACTAAGAAAGGGGCTGCTCAGAGGACCAGGGACAGGACCATACTCCAATATCACCTTCTTCCCAGTTTTCCTAGAGGCCCTGGGTGCATGACCTCGTCCTTCTCGACATCAGGAAAGATAATGTGGAAATAAGTGTACAGAGACTCCTTCCCCCTCCCCCCATGGGAGTCTGCTCTGGGATTCTTTTCTCTTCCCCACGTGGGAGTCTGTACTTGTTCTTCAATAAATTTCCACCTTTGCTATAAAAAAGAAAGAAAGAAAGAAGTGTACACCATGAATTCTGTGATAGGTCCTACAAGGATGGCTATAACCCATGGGCAGGAGAGAACCAGCATGTACCGAGCATCTATAAGATGCCAAGCACTAAGATTTTACCCATCCTGTCATTTAATTCTCATAGCAACTTGTTTTCCATTATCATGCCATCTTACAACTGCGAAAATAGGATGAAGACTTTAAGTGGTTAAATTACATACTAGCTAAAAAGTAGAAAGAGTTTAATCCCCTGATGTCTCTTAGCCTGGAGCAAAACTGGATTAGAGGTTCAAAGTTCCAAACATCTATTAGAGAAGTGTATCAACTCATCATAATCATAAAGGTTTACATGAAAAAGGGGGGTAGGGATGGCTGATATTTAAAAGCTGTGAATAGTTTTCTTCTTAGTATTTCTTCCTCTCCACGACCACTGCTAATTTCCCAGAAGAAAATGAAATTTGCAATCAGTGGCAATCTCAGGCAAGAAATAAGACTAATAATAGTAAAATAGTGAGCCCTAATAAATTATTTTAGAAATAGATTTTCATGTCAGGTTGAAATGGATCAAAATGCTTTTCTACTTTTCATCTAAATGTGTCTTGAGTCATCAGACTTAATTTTGTGATGACCTAACTGTGAATTTGTTAATAATATTGCAAGTGTTTTTGTAATCCAACTAATGCTACTTTTTTGACAGAATGAAAACATGAAGAAAGAGGACCTTTCGATGGAACAAAATGAAAACCGCCCAAGGCAACTAAGTCTCCATCAATGTGCTGCGGAGCCCGTCAACCAGGAAACAGGGGCCAGGTAAAGCCAAACCACTTCATTGTTGACTCAAGGAGATGGGTAAACACTGCGGGGAACACTGACTGACTAACTGATATAGAGGTTATATGTTCACTTTAAAATTTGAAGCTGAAATAAAATTAAGATGGCGAAAGCAGGTAAACAGCTAAATTAGTGTTTCACTTTAAGACTGGGTTTTTTGTTTTCTTTTGTTTTCAATATATTTTATTGATTTTCCACAGAGAGGAAGGGAGAGGGATAGAGAGCCAGAAACATCAATGAGAGAGAAACTGCCCCCCCCCCCCCCCCCCCCCCCCCACCCCACTGGGAATGTGCCTGCAACCAAGGTACATGCCCTTGACTGGAATCAAACCTGGGACGCTCCAGGCCACAGGCCGATGCTCTATCCACTGAGCCAACCTGGCCAGGGCAAGGACTGGGTTTTTAACAAGAGGGATTGCTAAGAAAAATGTCTTTTTATACTTACACATGTAGAGTAATTACTTCATCTTCAGTGCGATTTTTAAAGAGTGGCTTTTATGAAACTCCCTTAAGTTAAATAAAGTGACTTCAATTTGGTGTATAGGAATTCTGCAGATCACTGAGATGAAAGGCATTTACTCCGTATTTCTTGCCTGCTACAGGTACAACTACGTGAGGGCCCTGCAGCTACTTGGCCTGGATGATGGGACTGGGCCTAGTGATGAGGATCCTGCCCTACGGAGAGGGGCCTACCTGTCCTTTCTGTACCTGCGCCACCTGCGAATCAGGGAGCTGCAGGTCCGCGGACGCTGGTTTTGGGCGTCTGATGCGTTTGGTTGTCTAGAAGTGGGGGCTTCCTTCTGTTCCAGTAGCAACACATTTTTACACTTTGTTCTTTGTTCTGATTTGTCCCTGAAATCGGGCCTTTCTGGGGGTGGCGTGTTCCTTTTTCAGCAGTAGGATGGCCCTGCCCGCCTCCAGGGCCCCATTCGAAGTTTTGCTATAGGCGTGGCCAGCGAAGGGCCGGGTGCTGAGGCTGTCCTCTGTTGCAGCGCATCTGCTTAGGAATTCTGAACTACTTCAGATCTGTGGAGCGAACGCTGACGATCAACACTTCAGGCCTTACCTTGGTTGCGGGGAGCTTAGTCCCCACCATAGAAGAGAGTTCCTGGGTAAATACGGCAAAAGGCGGCCCGGGCACCTTGCAAGGCCTGGGAGCTCACCACTATGTCCATCGTTCACCTGTCGAGCACAAGGTAAGATGTTCTGCTACAATTTTTCTTTCTCCATTATCCTGTCTCCCAAGCCCCCTTCTTCCAGGCACTGCAGTCAGTTAACTTGAGGAGTAACAGGTGGGGTTGTCTTACGGGAAGGACTTTTTAAAAATGTGGTGAGAAGGGAAATGGCTTTTTAGCTGCAATAAAATGCTGGGTCCACTGGAGAGCAGGACACAGGCAGAGAGTGCTCTAAACGCAGCCCTGGCAGCCATGATGCGAAGGAAGACCTTTCAGCTGCTGGTGTGTGGTCTCTGTGGTAGACAGAGCATGAGGGGCCTTTTCTGTTACCCTTGCCCGAAAGCCACCTGTCCTTACAGAGCAGCTCTCGTGAGGCCCTCCCTGGCATTGCCAGGGGTACCTTTTTGCCGAGTGTCTGTTTTCCAAGCTCTACATGAACAAAATAGATGAAAAAAACAAAGGTAGAAAACTTTGTGAAAGAGCTGAACAATAAAGAATCTCTTCTCCCTCCAAAACCCTGCTTGCCTCTTGGTGCTTTTACTCTCTCTTAACTGTATTTTACGTTGTCTACAAAGTTCACATTAAATCCCTTCCTTCGGGAGCAAAGTTGAAGATGCCTATGTTTTCTTGGGCTATTGTAGATACTCCTGCATTACTCTCATCTCAGTCTCTAGGTAGAATTAAATATGAATTTTATCTTCTTAAAGATATGAGGTTGACAAATGTGGAAAATTAAATCTAGCTACCAAACCAAGTCATGTTCTAAGCTTGTATGAATCTTGACTTGTACTTGACATGTCTGTAAAGGTGTGAAATTGATGATCCCCTGTTATTAATATACAGAATCTACAAGAAATATAACACAAGCCACACATATAATTTAAAATTTTCTAGTATACCCATTGAAAAGTATAGACATGAAATTAATTTTTTAACATGAAATTAATTTTAATGATATAATCTATTTAACCCACTGTAATCAAAAATAGTATCACCTTTACATACAATCAATATAAAGAAGTTATTGGTAAGGTATACATTTTTTGTACTAAGTCTTCAAAATCTGGTGTGTACCTATATGTCAGCACATCTCAGCTCAGACAAGCCATATTGGAAGTGCTCAATAGCCACATGTGGATAGAGACTATTGTATTGAACAGTTCAGCTCTAGATATTGAAAAACATTTTCTTAAAAAAGAAAGAAAAACATTATTTTATTTTTTTCATCCAGTGACCTAATGTCCAACCTTAACTCAGTATCTAGGGGAGTTCTCTTTTTGGTCTCCTTTGCTAACAAATAACCCCCTTCTGGCCCCCTCACCATACACAGGTTTCACTTCATAGAAATGAAGGAGAAGAGGGGAGACAAATCCTGTCCTGCCCTGTTGACTGTAGCAGGGGCTTCTCAAGGGTGACACAATATTTCTTTCCTGTGCTATCATAAATGTTAGAAACAAGTGCATCCATAGAAGCTGCCAGCAACTACTACTTCAGCACGAGAATCTCAAGGAAGTAACCTTTACAGGGTCTTTAATAGGGTCATGTGGTTGGTTGCACTCCATGTGTGTGGCCTTGTCAGCTTTCAAACTAGAATGTCCAGATCTAACTATGTGATACTTTCCCATGTAGGGGATAGGAGGCACAGATGCTAATTTGTTGGGTTGGTCTCACCAGGCCCAGGGTCAAGGCTACTGGGAGCAAAATCATTTGGCTCATTAGCCTGAGGAGTTGACATTCTTTCATCCACTTATTTATTCATTCCACAAATGTTCTGACCAATTAAAATACTAAACATAGAGGATACAGCAGTAAACAAAACTAGTACAAATCCCTGCCATTATGGGACTATTTAGTGGAAAGAGACAGACATTAAATAACATACAAAATGTCGGATGGCTTGGCACCAAAGCATCCCAGACATCCTGGCCCCTTACAGTTGGATGAGACCTAGTGGTGAGCTTTGGCCAGGGGTCTGTGAGCAGTAATGACATGTGTCATTTCCAGTCCAGAGCATTTAGGAACTGGGTTATGACCCTCTAGCTCTAGTCCCCTGCTGCAGCCAATGGAAGGCATGTGTCAGACTACACAATAGAAACATCCTGGATCCCTGGATCACTGCTGGAATATACCTGTCTAAAAGCAACTAGTCCTGCAGTAGGATCTGCATGAGTGAGGAATGAAATTTAATTGTAGGCCATTGAGCCTTGGGGTTACTTATCAGAGAATAACCTAGCCTTTTTGGACTAACAAAAATGGTGTTAGGTGCTATAGAAAAAAAATTATAAGAAAAGAGGGTAGAGAATGTTGGATGTTAGTGATGGGATGTTCCAGTTATAAGGAGGGTGATCATGGAAGGTCTTCTTGAGAAGGTATTATCTGAGTAAAGACCTGAAAGAAATCAGGAAGCAAACCACGTGGCTAACTGGGAGAAGAGTACCAGGCAGAGGGGAGGAAGTGCAGAGGCCCTGAGGCAGAACAGTGTCTGGCAATGTTGCAGAAACAGCAAGGAGTTAAGAGCAATAGAGTGCATGAGGCAGAAATGGGCAGGAAATAGGGTTAGAGAGATTAGAGTGGTGGGGAACAAGTTATGGACCCCTGTGAGGACTTTGACTCTAACTTTGCATGAGAAGAGGAGCCCTCTGTGAGTTTTGAATAGAAGAGGGATGTGGCTTCACTTACATTTTTTAAAAATATATTTTACTGATTTCAGAGAGGAAAAAAGAGGAGGGAAGAGATAGAAACGTCAATAATGAGAGATAATCATTGATCGCTGCCTCCTGCACATGCACCACACTGGGAATCAAGTCCACAATCTGAGTATGTGCCCTGACCGGGAATTGAACCATGACCTCCTGGTTCCTAGGTCGACATTCAACCCCTAAACCACACCGGTCGGGCTTGACTTACATTTTAACATTCATGCTGCTGTATTGGGAATAGACTGACAGTACTTTAGTTGGAAGCAGAGACTAGTTAGAAGGTTATTATATTTATCAAACTAGCGACAGTGTCTGATAAGACAGCATGAGGAGAAATAGTCAGATTCTGGATATATTTAAAGGTATAGCCAGCATGATTTCTAGGAAGAAGAGAGTGGAATGGGAGAGAAAAAGAGAAGTCAAAATTGATTCAAAAGTTTTGGCCTGAGCATCTGGAAGTTTGGAGTTGCCACCATCTAAGATGTGGTTAGAGCAGGTTTGTTGAAAATACTAGAATCTCAGTTTAGGACATGCAAGTTCTGAGATTATTCAGGCAGCAAAAGGAAGTATAGTAAGTCCTCACTTATGATCCTCGTTAGGTTTTTCGGCTTTAAATGAAACTATTCTACCGTGTTTCCCCAAAAGTAAGACATCCCCCGAAAATAAGACCTACTTACAGTTTTGCCTCTCGCTGAAATATAAGGCACCCCCCAAAATAAGACCTCCCTGAAAATAAAACCTCTCCAATAATAAGCTCCCCTAAACATAAGGCCTCCCCGATAATAAGGCCCCTCGAAGCTATTGTAACTCTGGACTATGGGCCGTAGAGGCAGGTGCCGCCATGCAGCTCACTGTTGGCTGCAGCGTAGCTGGAGCAGACAGGAAGTGCGAGGTCTCTTTTAATCAGAGAGCCTGCGCCACCGTCATGCCAAGCTGCCACCTGCTGATCGCTCTGCCCTGACGGAGTCTGGCTGACTCACAATTAGACAGTGAGTCTTGCAGGGCAGGAGTCGGGCATATTATGTGGACACACAGGTAATAAATTTCCTTTTTTTTTTGTTCAACAATAAATGTGTACCGTATTCTTCATGGAAACATAAGACATCACCTGAAAATAAGACATAGCGCATCTTTGGGAGCAAAAATTAATATAAGACACTGTCTTATCTTCAGGGAAACAGGGTATATAATAAAGGCCTAATGTGAAAATTGTCCCCTTGACAATTGAACAGATCAGGAGTTCATCTGGGAGTTCAACCAGGGGTCAGGGCCAGCTGGCCAACTGCCCGCATCCCCTCGCCCCTCCCGGCCTGATTGGCCCCTATCAGAGCTAGCTGGGCCCCACCCGTGCACAAATTAGTGCACCAGGCCTCTAGTATATAATGAAAGTAATTTACCACAGGCTAATTGACAAAAACAAGAGTTAAATTAAGCACCTCATCAATGTTATAACAAAACAACATCACTTGAAGACCTGCCACATATATATATATATATATATATATATATATATATATATATATTTCACATTTTAGGTATCTGATCAATGTTTGTTGGACATTAACAGACTGGTTGTGAGCTCACAAAAAGATAGTATACATAAAAGTGTTTTGTCAAGTATATCATGCTTTTCAAATGAAAAACAATTAGTTATACTCTGCAAGTAATAAAAGATTTTTTAAGTATTTGAGATGATAGCCAATGGATTGAGTCATTCACCTAACAATTTCTTATGAAATTCTTAGATTATTACTAGCTGAAATTAATGCAAAGATTATTTGGAAAAAGGTAAGCTAGTCAGAGAAATAGTGTCCACATTACCAGAACCTAAAATTCATATTAAAAAGTGATGATAGCAACCAATAGAGTGAAAAGAATGAATGATGGGCCACCAATTTTCCTATAGTTACTGTACTCATATAGTTATCTTGGCATCAGTTATTTTGCAGACTTAAAACCATATGAATCATTCCAAAGACCAGATTACCCCTTGCCCAAACAGATAATTATTGTCTTCCTTTTCCTGCCACTCCTCTAAGCATAATATTGAAGAATCAATTTTCTTAACCACTAAAACTTTATAAGAAGGGTCTTTCATATGGCCAAGGAAGAAATAAAATCAAAAGGAAATATGATAACAACTGAGTAATAACCCTATATGAAATAATTTGGCCATCTGGTCTTCGAGGTGTTCTCCACTGGACATAAGCATACATTTAAGAGACAGGAACTGCGGGAGGGAAGGAGGAGGAACATGCATGTCCATAAAGGGCTTGAGCAATGAGATGGGGTGGGGAGAATGGAAACGGAGACAGTTTAAATAGATGATGGCATTATAGTCAGTGTTTTAACACGTTTTGCTTTCCATCAGCTTCAGTACTTAACACAGTAGTCATTTCTTTACATCTTATAAAATTCCCCTGTACAAGATTTGGGAAAGGTCTTTTCCAGTAAGGTGGGTAAAGGAGAGCTCATTTTGCATAACAGATGATAGGTGCTAAATGCCAACGGAAGCCCACATGCTAGTTTATAAATCTAAACAAGCTGTTTCGTTTTTGTATGTGGCATGTCATTTCTCAGCATCTTTTCCATTTTCATTGGTGCCTATCATTCTATAAAAAACAGAACTTTGGCCTTTGGAACTTCTAGCCAAATAACTGGTAAGTTTCTAATTTTTAAGAAGTTTTCTATCTAAAGACTAGCCAAAAGCAAAGTAAACAAAAATAATAACCTACTAGAGGAATGCTTAACTATGAAATATTCTTTTAATGGAACACGAACCACAGCTATTATTTAGAAATGCTCGTCCTTTTACTTATTAGAAAACTTCTAAGTTTCTGCTTGAATAATTAAGAACCTATAACTGAATGGGCAACTCATTAAAGAGTAGTCTTCAGGGAAATGAAGTATGTCATCATCTGGTGTACTTATAACAGCACATTAAATCTAATTATAGCAGCATGGGATTGAAAGGACCTGTAGAGTACCCCTCACCCACCTTTCTGATATTGATGATTAACTATCCAAGCTGATAATATCCTGCCCTGTTTATGCAGGTTGCAGAGAAGTTAACTGTAGTTATACAATAGGCAATGCCACATACATAAACTAACTGACAGGTCTATTGAGAGATAAGATATGACTGCTTATTAAAATTTGTAAATCAATGGATTGTACCCAACAATTGATTACTTAACTTAGCAAACTTTTTATAAGAATGAATAGATGCGGGGTAAAATATTGGGAACCATTGGTTCTATAGCTAAATGACTCATAAATAACAACTTAGAAAGTTAGAATTTTTCTATCTATAGATAGATAGATAGATAGATAGATAGATAGATAGATAGATAGATAGATATCATGCATATTAGCAAGTGTTGGAGAGGTTGTGGAGAAATTGGAACCCTTGTGTACTATTGGTGGAATGTAAAATGGTGCAGCCATTTATGTAAAAGAATATGGTGATTCCTCAAAAATGTAAAAATAGAATTTCCATATGATCCAGAAATTCCATTTCTGAGTATATATCCAAAAGAATTGAAAGCATGATCTCAACGAAATATTTGTACCCCTATGTTTATAGAACACTAGGGGCCCGGTGCACAAAAATTTGTGCACTGGGGGGGTGGGGATGGGGGTCCCTCAGCCCGGCCTGTGCCCTCAGTGAGGGGCTGAGAGCCATTAGTGCTGGCCTGGACGTTTCCCACCGGAGGGCCCACGATTGCACACGCCTGGTGGGCCCACACTGCTGAGGGGACACACCTGGCGCAGAGTTGGGTGGCGAGCCAGGGGCGGACGCTGGTGCAGAATCCCTCGGTGGGGCCCTGCTGCTGAGCAAACACACCCGGGGTGGAGCTGGGCAGTGGACTGGCTTTGAATTCTCCACACTGTGCAGCAGACGCTCCCACACGCCCTGTGGAGGCCCCTGAGGGGCGGATGAAGGTAGCGGACCCTGGATGGCTGCTCCTGCACACCCTGCAGAGACCCTGTGCTCCTGCATGCCCCGGGGAGGCCCCCAGGGGGTGGAGCCAGGCAGTGGACCCGGGACAGGCACTCCTAGATACTCCTCCGAGGCTCCCGGGGGCGGAGCTAGGCAGCAGACCCAGGACAGCTGCTCCTGGACGCCCCGAGGAGGCCCCAGGCCAGACCCCCCCTCCCACTGAGCTGACACACCTGGCACAGCTATGCCGGCCGGCCCCGTGGAGGCTCCCAGGGCAGAGCCGCCCTGCCAGCCTCCATCTTGGCTGGGTTAATTTGCATACAGCCGCTCTGATTGGCTGGTGGGCGTGGCTGTGAGCAGAGGCTCAGCCAGCCTAGGCAGGCAGTTGCAACAGTTTGCTCTAGTTCCATGGCTGTTGCTCTAGTTCCATGGCTGTTGGCCTCCATCTTGACTGGGTTAATTTGCATATAGCCACTCTGATTGGCTGGTGGTAACGGTCAAATTTGCATGTTTCTCTTTTATTATATTAGATTATTCATAATAGCCAAAAGATGGAAGCAACCCAAGTGTCCACTGAGGGATGAACAAATATGATACATATATACACAATGAAATATCATCCAACCTTAAAAAGAAAGGAAAATCTAATACATGTTATAACATGGACCGACCTTGAGAACATTATGCTAGTGAAATAACCCAGTCACAAGATGACAAATACTATATGATTTCATTTACAGGTGGTATCAAGAGTCATCTAGTTGAAACAATAAGTAGCATGTGGTTCCAGTGGTTGGGGAAAGGCAAATAGGGAGTTATTATTTAATTAGAGGCCCAGTGCACAAAATTTGTGCATGGGGGCAGGAGGTTCCTCAGCCTA
>PVJC01039795.1:0-16081 GCA_004026665.1 Murina feae | reverse complement strand
GGAAACAGCATGAAATCATGCGCCCCACATGCATGAGTACAACCCTTCAAACGGGGTGGGGGCCATGTTATGGTTTGGGGCATGTTTTCCTGTCATGATTTGGGCCCTTTAATTCATGTGGAACAACGTCTGAATAGCACAACATACCTAAGTATCGTTGTTGATCAACTTCATCCTATCATGTTGATGGCAAATCCCAATGGAGATGGTTTCTTCCAACAAGACAATGCTCCACGCCACGGTGCTCGTATGGTGCAGGAGTGGTTTCAAGAACATGAGGGAGCCTTTACCTTGTTTAGGTGGCCCCCACAATCACCATATCTCAATCCAATTGAGCATTTGTGGGATGAAATTTAAAGAGCCATTAGGCAGCTGGTTCCACAACCATCAAATATCACAGAACTGGACAGGTATGGTGTCAGATTCCTCGTATCACCTTTCAGCATCTCGTGGAGTCAATGCCAAGAAGAATCATTGCGGCATAAGGTACACACCGTAAATGCAGCCGTGAACAACTATTTCAGAATATCCATGAAAAGAAAACACAGACACCACTCACAACCACAAGATGGCTGGCTGAGTGAAAATCCTACAACTAGAAAGAATCTGAGACTCAGAGGAGCGGCGGAAGCAAAGTACAGAGGTACAGAGGTGTGCGCACAGGGCTCGGGGAGAAGGTTGGCCCCGGAGGACGAGGTTCTTTTCCAAAACGGAGAGAGCCACAAGTTCCCAGCGGCACTGAACTCCAGTTCCAGGCGAGTTTCTGAGGACCCAGATACCCGGAGAAGGGGGACTGACTGACACTGGGAGGAAATCCAAAGCGGGTTTCTCTCAGCGTTGCTTACAGCAATTACCATGGGACACAGAGACCCAGTGTCTCTTAGCGCATGGCTGAGAAGCGCCATAGCTATTTGCTCCGCCCTGCCCTGCAAACTCCCCGAGGCCCCGCCCCTCCCAAGCTGCATCAGAGGCTTTTGCATATAAAAGACTGAGTAGCCTAAGGCAAAGGCTAAATCAACACCTCCTTAAAGATACAAGAGCCAATCTCACCCAGTAGCCAGAGAGGGACCACACTAAACAAAACTCAGATCCACAAGGAACACACTCGGGGCAGATGCAGTGAGCACAAAAGCCACACTGAAACAACTCTTGCCCCATAAGGGTGTCTCCAGCACAGAAGTTCTCCCACTATAGACAGAGCTGACTCTCATAAACAAGTGGCTTAGAGATTAATTCCTCTCAGTAATCACCTAACTCAGAAAGGGAAGCAGCCAAAATGCAGAGACAAAGAAACAGGTCACAAATGACAGAAATGGAGGAAAGAAAACGACAGGATATAGAGTTCAAAACCACGGTTATTAGGTTTTTCAAGAATTTTCTAGAGACTGCTGATAAATTTAGTGAGACCGCCAATAAATTTAGTGAGATCCTCAATGAATCTAATGAGACCCTCAAGGATATGATAAAGGACCAACTAGAAATGAATCATACACTGACTGAAATAAAGAATAATATACAGAGATCCAACAGCAGACAAGAGGATCGCAAGAAGCAAGTCAAAGATATGAAATATGAAGAAGCAAAACCCACCCAGCCAGAAAAGCAAAAAGAAAAACATTCAAAAAGTATAAAGATAGTGTAAGGAGTCTCTGGGACAACTTCAAGCGCACCAACATCAGAATTATAGGGGTGCCAGAAGAAGAGAAAGAGCAAGATATTGAAAACCTATTTGAAGAAATAATGACAGAAAACTTCCCTCACCTGGTGAAAGAAATAGATTTCCAAGTCCAGGAAGCACAGAGAACCCCAAACAAAAGGAACCAAAGGAGGACCACACCAAGACACATCATAATTAAAATGCCAAAAGCAAAAGACAAGGAGAGAATCTTAAAAGCTGCAAGAGAAAAGCAGTTAATTACCTACAAGGGGGCACCCATATGACTGTCAGCTGATTTCTCAACAGAAACTTTGCAGGCCAGAAGGGAATGGAAAGAAATATTCAAAGTGATGAATAGCAAGAACCTACAGCCAAAATTACTTTATCCAGCAAAGCTATCGTTCAGAATTGAGGGTCGGATAAAGAGCTTCACAGACAAGGAAAAGCTAAAAGAGTTCCTCACCACCCAACCAGTATTATATGAAATGCTGAAAGGTATCCTTTGAGAAGAGGAAGAAGAAAAGGAAAGTAAAAATTATGAACAACAAATATATATCTATCAACAAGTGAATCTAAGAATCAAGTCAATAAAAAATCTGATGAACAAAATAAACTGGTGGACAGAATAGAATCAGAGGCATAGATATGGAGTGGATGGACAATTTTCGGGGGTTAAGGGTGTTGGGGGTGTGTGAAGAGAATGGACAATAATTGTACACCTATGGATGAGGACAGTGGGGGGGGGGCAAGGACAGAAGGTGGGGTGGGAACTGGGAGGAGGGGAGCTATGGGGGAAAAAAGAGGAACAACTGTAATAATCTGAACAATAAAGATAAATTAAAAAATAAAAAAATAAAAAATAAAAAATAAAAGAATCATTGCAATATTGAAGGCACAAGGTTGCCCAACGAAGTACTGATGAGGTGGTCATAATAATCTGGCCACTCAGTATATATATATACTAGAGGCCAGGTGCACAAAAATTTGTGCACTTGGGGGGTCCCTCAGCCCGGCCTGTGCCCTCTTGCAGTCTGGGACCCCTCGTGGGATGTCCATCTGCTGGGGTGCCTGGCCAGCCTGGGTGAGGGCCTGATGGCTGTTTGCAAGCTTGCCTAGCCCCCCAGTGGGGACCCTCACCCCATGGGATGTGGCCCGCCTGGGTGAGGGGCAGAGGGAAGTTTCAGGCTGCCCACAACCCCTTCAGTGTTCGGGTCCCTACTGGGGTGCCTGGCTGGAAGCAGGTATCTGGGATTTATTTAACTTTTATAATTGAAACTTTGTTGCCTTGGTCCCCTCCTATGCCCCCCCCCTGCTCGAAGCCTGGGTTGCCTCTGGCAACCAAGGTCCCAGCCCAGCAGGCATCTGGGGTTTATCTTCTATAATTGAAACTTTGTAGCCTTGAGTAGAGCTCAGAGCCTGCAGGGCCCTGGCTTCCTTCATTGCCCAGGGCAACTCCAGCTTCGTGGCTGCAGCCATCTTAGTTGAGTTAATTTGCATATTTTCTCCTGATTGGTTGGTGGGCGTGGCTTATGTGTGTAACAGGGTGATGCCTAATTTACATATTGCTCTTTTATTAGTTATAGATATAGATATAGATATAGATATAGATATAGATATAGATATAGATATAGATATAGATATATCTGAGGCCTGGTGCATGAAAATTGTGCACTGGAGGTTGGGGATCCCTCAGCCCAGCCTTCCCCCTTTCACAGTCTGGGAGCCCTCAGTGGATGTCCTACTGACAGCCACAGTCTGGCAGCAGAGGCTCGGAGCAGGCACCTGTGTCTGTGTGTGTGTGTGTGTGTGTGTGTGTGTGTCCACTGGGGGCCTACCCCTAGTTGCCCCATGTGTGTGTGTGTCTGTGTATGTGTTTCTGTTTTGGGCCTGCCCCCAGACACACTGTGGAGGCTTGGAGCAGGCACCCCTCTGTATTGATCTCTCAGACTCCTGGCCTCACCTGTGTGTTGTTCTCTCCCTTGAGCTGTGGTGAGGGCAGGGTGCTGCCTGCAGGCCGCACTTACCTGCTCCTGATCACTGAGGTGACCCACGAGCAGCCCCTGCTGAAGGTTGCCTGCAGGCCATGTTTGCCTGCTCAAGGGCTGCACAACCTGCTCGTGGGTCACCGAGGCAATGCCTGCTGGACTGATGTTGCCAGAATGACGCCACCAGCGTCCTGCCCTGTCGCTACAGGCTCCGTCATCTTTGTCGTGGAGTGATGATTAATTTGCATATTACTCTTTTATTAGATAGGATATATATATATTTAAGTATTGCATATGTCTCCTTTTTCCCCAATTGACCTTCTCAGCCACTCCCACTTCAGAGGGCAAGCCCCCACTGCCCTAGTGTCTGTGTCCATTGGTTATGCTAATATGCATACTTATAAGTCCTTTGGTTGATCTCTAACTTCCCACCTCCCCCCCTGCTTTCTCTCTGAGGTTGGACAGTCTGTTCAGTACTACCTTGTCTCTGGATTTATTTCTGTTTATCAGTTTATGTTGATCATTATATCCCACATATGAGTGAGATCATGTAATATTTATCTTTCTCTGACTGGCTTATTTCACTGAGCATAATGCTCTCCAGTTCCATCCATGCTGTTGCAAATGGTAAAAGTTCCTTCTTTTTTATAGCAGCGTAGTATTCCATTGTGTAGATGTACCACAGTTTTTAATCCACTCATCGGCTGATGGACACTTAGGCTGTTTCCAAATCTTAGCTATTATAAATTGTGCTGCTATGAACATAGGGGAGTGTACCAGTCTGCATTCCCACCAGCAGTGCATGAGGGTTTCTTTTTCTCCGCAACCTCTCCAGCACTTGTCGTTTGTTGATTTGTTGATTATAGCCATTCTGACAGGTGTGAGATGGTACCTCATTGTTGTTTTGATTTGCATCTCTCAGATGGTTAGTGACTTTGAGCATGTTTTCATATGTCTCTTGGCCTTCTGTATGTCCTTCTTCAAAAAGTGTTTATTTAGGTCCTTTGCCAATTTTTTGATTGGGTTGTTTACCTTCCTTTTGTTAAGTTGTATGAGTTCCCTGTAAATGTTCTCCCATGGAGTGGGCTTTCTTGTTGTTTTGTTGATGGTTTCTTTTTTTTTAATATATTTTATTGATTTTTCACAGAGAGGAAGGGAGAGGGATAGAGAGTTTGAAACATTGATGAGAGAGAAACATCCATCAGCTGCCTCCTGCACACCCCCACTGGGGATGTGCCCGCAACCAAGGCACATGCCCTTGACTGGAATCGAACCCAGGACCCTTCAGTCCACAGGTCAACGCTCCATCCACTGAGCCAAACGGGTCAGGGCTGTTGATGGTTTTTTTTGCTGTGCAGAAGCCTTTTATTTTGATGTAGTCCCATTTGTTTATTTTCTCCATTGCCCTAAAAGCTGTATTGGTATAGATATTGCTACAACATATGTCTGACATTTTGCTGCCTATTGAGTCTTTTAAGATTTTTATGGTTTCCTGTCTTACATTTAAGTCCTTTAACCATTGTGAGTTTGTTTTTGTGTATGGTGTAAGTTGGTGATTCAGTTTCTTTTTTTCTTTTTTCTTTTTTTTTTTTTTTTTGCATGTATCTGACCACATTTCCCAGCACCATTTATTGAAGAGACTGTCTTGACTCCATTGTATGGTCTGTCCTCCTTTGCCAAATATTAATTAAGCATAATGGCTTGGGTCTGTTTCTGGGTTCTCTGTTCTACTCCATTGGTCTATATGTCTGTTCTTGTGCCACTACCAGGCAGTTCTGAGAACCGTGGCTTTGTAAGAGAGCTTAATATCTGCTATTATGGTCCCTTCAACTATGTTTGTCTTTCTCAAGATTGCTGTGGCTATTCAGGGTCTTTTTTTATTCCAGATGAATTTTTGGAGCATTTGTTCTAGGTCTGTGGAATATGCCATTGGTATTTTAATGGGGGTTGCATTGAATCTACAAATTGCTTTGGGTAATATGAACATTTTAATGATGTTGATCCTACCAATCCATTAACATGGTATGTTTTTCTATTTGTTTGTGTCTTCCTCTATCTCTTTTTTCAATGTCTTATAGTTTTCTGAGTACAGGTATTTTACCTCCTTAGTTAAGTTTATTCCTAGGTATCTTAATTTTTTTTTTTTTTTTGCAATGGTAAATGGGATTTTTTTTTTTAGTTTCTCTTTTTTTTAGTTCATTATTGATGTATTTAAAAGAAACATAGAATTCTGGGTATTAATTTTGTATCCTGCTACATTACTGAATTCACTTATTAAGTCTAGTAGTTTTTTGATGGAGTCTTTGGGTTTTTCTATGTACAATATCATGTCATCTGCGAATAATGACAGTTTTACTTCTTCTTTTCCAATTTGGATGCCTTTCAGTTCTTCTTCTTGTCTGATTACTCTGGCTAGCACTTCCAGTACTATATCAAACAGGAGTAGTGAAAGTGGGTATCTCTGTCTTGTTCCTGTTCTTAGGGAAAATGGATTTAGTTTTTTCCCATTCAGTATGATGTTGGCTGTAAGTCTGTCATATAAGGCTTTTATTATGTTGAGGTATAATCCCTCTATTCCCCCTTTGCTGAGAGTTTTTATCAACAAAGGGTGTTGGATTTTGTCAAATGCTTTTTCTGCACTGATTGATATGATTATGTGATTTTTGTCTCTCAGTTTGTTTATGTGATGTATCACATTTATTGATTTGCAGATATTGTATCATCCTTGCATTCCTGGAATAAATCTCACTTGGTCATGGTGTATAATCTTTCTAATATAATGCTGGATCTGATTTGCTAGAATTTTGTTGAGGATTTTAGCATCTATATTCATCAAGAATGTTGGCCTGTAGTTCTTGCTATTTTCACTCTGATCTTTATTATTTCCTTCCTTCTGCTTACTCTGAGATTTTCTTTTTTGCTCTATTTCTAATTCTTTCATTTACCCTTCAATTTTGAATGATAGCCTTGCTGGGTAGAGTATTCTGGGATTCAGTCCCTTGCTTTGCATCACTTTGTATATTTCATTTAATTCCCTTCTGGCCTGATGTGTCTTTGTTGAAAAATCAGTTGATAGTCTAATGGAAATCCCTTATAGGTAACTTTTTGCCTCTCTCTGACAGCCTTTAAGATCCTTACTTTGTTGTTGGTGTTTGCCAATGTAACTATGATGTGTCTTGGTGTTGGTCTTTTTTGGGTTCATCTTGTTTGGGACTCTGTGACCTTCTTTGACTTGTGTGAGTTTATTCTTCCAATATCAGGGAAGTTTTCTGTTATTACTTCTTCAAATAGGTTTTATATTCCTTTCTCAGTTTCCTCTCCTTCTGGCACCCCCATTATACAAATGTCATTTCATTTTGTGTTGTCCCAAAGCTCCCTTAGGCTCTCTTGGGTGTTTTTTTTTCCATTTGCTGCTCTGTATAAGTGTTTTTTCTTACCTTGTCTTCTAGCTCACTAATGCGGTCCTCAGCTTCTTCTAGTCTACTGTTGATGCCTTCTATTGTGTTCTTTATTGTAGCTATGTCACTCTTTATTTCTTCTTGGTTCTTCTTCATTTCCTCTTGATTCTTACCCATGTTGTTGAATTTGTCTTCCATCCTTTTCAGCATCCTTATGACAATTGTTCTGAATTCTTTCTCAGATAAATTGCTTGCCTCCATTTCATTTACTTCCTTTTCTGGTGATCCCTCCTTTTCTTTCATGACCCCTCCTGTTTCTTTGTCTCCCCATTTTTGTTCCTCCCAGGGTGTCCGGTTATATGGCTCACTCTCTTCCACATTGACCAAAAGGCACAAAATACAACTCAACAAGACACAACACAGAGGGAACAAAACACAAACATATTCCTGACACCAGTAATCCCAAATAAAGGTGACCACCATAGAAAAGAGAATTAGGAGAGAGAAAAGAGTGCAAAAATGATATTGAGAACAGGAAAAAAGATAAAAGAGGAAATAAAAAGAAGGAAATTAAGGGGGGAAATATAGGTATATAGGGAGAAAACTTCACAAAACCAACAACTAAACCAAAAAATTCAAACAACAAACACCCAGAAAAAAAGGATGAGGGTGAGCTGAATCTGAAGAGGCAGAGTTTATTTCCAAAAGGTAAGGAAAAGGAATTGAATGAGTGGGGCAATGGCTATGATTCAGTATAGAGGAAGTAGAAAGAGAATGAGTGTATAAGAAGAAAAGTGAAAAACAAAATATTCAATAAAATAAAATAATAATAATTTTTAAAGTAATAATTTAATATATTAAATATATATAATTTTCCCCTTCCTTTAATCTATCTATCTAGATATTCATCTATTTTTTATTTTTTTAATATATTTTATTGATTTTTTACAGAGAGGAAGGGAGAGGGATAGAGAGTTAGAAACACCAATGAGAGAGAAACATCAATCAGCTGCCTCCTGCACATCCTCCACTGGGGATGTGCCCGCAGCCAAGGTACATGCCCTTGACCAGACTTAAACCTAGGACCCTTCAGTCCACAGGCCGATGCTCTAGCCACTGAACCAAATCGGTCAGGGCAGATATTCATCTATTTTTTAAAAGAAGAATAGAGTGGAGAGCAGATAAGCCTGAGTTTGGTAAGTGAAACTAATTAAGCTATTAATAGAAGAAGAGAGTAAGCAAGGAAAGGAAAAACAAAAGCATAAAATAAAAAACAAAAACAAACTAACAAACAATCAAACAACCAACAACAACAAGAAAAAAACCTGGCTAGCAAAGAAAGAGAAAAGAGAAGGGTGCATGGACTTGGAGCAGGGGAGAGGAAATTAGATATATGAGTAAACCAACAGAGACTACTGTAATAATGTGTCAACAAAGCAGATAAAGATGATCAATTTTTAACAAGGAATAGAAAGAAAGAAGAAAGAAAAACTAAAACAGGAACAGGAGAAGAGAAACAAGATGAAAAAGGGAGAAGTGAGGAAGAAAGGGTTGGCATATAAGAAAAAATGAGATGTGGTAAAAGAGTGATTAAAAAATAAAAATAGAATGTAGAACGCTAATGTAAAACAAGGTTAAATAACAATAATAATCTAATCTAATAAAAAGTAATATGCAAATTAACCATCACTCCAATACACCCAAGCCACGCCCACCAGCCACGCCACACCCACCAGCCAATCAGAATGGCTGTGTGCAAATTAACCCAGCCAAGATGGCAGCTGGCAGCCATGGAGCTAGAGCAAACAGGAAGCTTCCATTGCACCAGCAATGGAGTTGAACTGCCTGCCTAGGCCAGCCAGGCTTCTGCTCAAGGCAACAATCTTTCAATTATAGAAGCCACAGAGCTGAAGCAAACAGGAGGCTTTGTTGCCTTCCTAGGCCTCCACTCAAGGCAACAAAATTTCAATTCTAGAAGATAAATAAACCCCAGAAACCTGATTCCAGCCAGCCTCACTGGGATGTTGGGTTAATGGGAGCTGTGGGAAGCCTGAAAACAGCCCTCAGCCCTTCACCCAGGCTGGCCAGGCACCCCAGTAGGGACCTAAACCCTGAAGGAGCTGTGGGAAGCCTGAAAATGGTCCTCAGCCCCTCACCCAAGCTGACCACACCCCCATGGGGTGAGGGTCCCCACTAGGGGGCTTTTCCAGCCTGCAAACAGCCATCAGCCCGTCACCCAGGCTGGCCAGGCACACCAACAGGTGGACATCCCCTGAGGGATCCCAGACTGCAAGAGGTCACAGGCTGGGCTGAGGGACCCCCTCGAGTGCACAAATTTTTGTGCACTGGGCCCCTAGTAATAATAATAATAATAATGAAAAGAGGGGAAAAATTAGTTTCTTATTAATAGATAAAAAATAAAAAGTGAAGGCCCTAATCGGTTTGGCTCAGTGGATGGAGTGTCGGCCTGCAGATTGAAAGGTCCCAGGTTCGATTCCAGTCAAGGGCATGTATCTTGGTTGCGGGCACATCCCCAGTGGGAAGTGTACAGAAAGCAGCTGATTGATGTTTCTCTCTCATCGGTGTTTCTAACTCTCTATCCCTCTCCCTTCCTCTCTGTAAAAAATCAATAAAATATATTTTTAAAAAATTAAAATTAAAAATAAATAAAAAGTGAAGTAGTGAAGTTTGTTCACTTCAGCTGAGTTTTAATGTCCCATGGAGACTGGTTTAAGACCCCTCTATACTGTTCTGTCTGCCATATCTCAGTTCCTTCTTAGATACTTAGCACCATGTTGAAGTTCCCAGTGATCTACCTCTCCTCTGTGTCAGATGCTTGGTTTCAAGCAGGCAGGGTTAATCTACCTGCTTTGTTTTTCTGCCTGCTTTCAGTCATATTTACACAAGCATCTATTTCTGACATGGCCTTTAGGTGGTAGTGTTTCTGTATTAGTTTCTGGAACCAAATGGTCCCTCATCCCAGTCCCTAAGGGCTCCCTGGGGAGGTATTCAGAATCTTTATTTTCCTGTGGAGCTCAAGGATGGGTGTGGCTGTGCTGCTAGAAGGGGCCTGATCTTCGGGAGAAAAAATGGCTGTTCAAAGTTGGAGGGACTGGTTGTCCCAGAGCTGGCTTCCTGGTTGCCTTTTCCTATTTTATTCCCCAGCTTCCACAAAATCACCTTCCTGCACTGCAGCCTCGGTGAGTGTTTGTAATTGAAAGATCCTATGCACTGGGTTTAGCGAGTAGAAGCAAGGAAAATATAAAGACAGAGCAACCGTGCCACTGTGCATCTCTCTTTCCCTGGCACTGCACAGCCGGTGCAGAACTTCAGTCTGCCTTTCTGGGCGCAGCCTTCCCTGGCTGTGGGCTTAGATCTAGAATCTCCCACTGCCAGCAGCCCTGTGGACCCCCTTCCATAGTCGAGCACTTAGTGCAGCACAGTCTCCTTTTGACACTCTAGACCTGGCTGCGCACATCTCTCCCTCCAGCTCAGGTACCTGATGCCACCATTCTCCAGGCAACCTCTGAGCTTTTTGTCCATGGATTGTCTCACCAGCTGTGTTTAATTTGCCAATTCCGGGTAGATGTTATTCGATTCAGCTGTTTCTTCTATTTGCTGTGTGAGAAGGTGCAGGACCTGTCCACCTATTCAGCCGCCATTTTGTCTCCCTCTGGACAAAATTTTTAGAAATCTGTGGCCGGGGACGCTGGAGTCTCCGTGTTTGTGGGTTCACAGCTGAGGCAGCTGGTCCCTAGCTGGTGTAGCTGTATGGTCCCAAGTGGCGTCTGACATCACACTGGGTGGAGTTTAGGCTGAGCTTCCAGTCACAGACACTCTCCCCTTTAAGACGGCACAGTCTTTGGGGCAGAGCCAGCTGCCCCAGAAAAGATTTCAGTGGTAGTAGAGGCTGCCTGGCTAGAGGAGCCTGGTCCACCTACCCCCAACAGTCCTACAGAATATAACTGTTCCTCCATCACTAAGGTGACCAGACGTCCCACTTTTGGCGGGACAGTCCCGATTTTTAACAGTTTGTCCAGCGTCCCGTGGCGTTTTTAAAAAGTCCTGATTACTCTTTGTAATATTTTGAGTAATAAGAAAAAAAAAGAAAAAAAAAGAACCCCCCACCCCGGTCAATGGTGTACCGCTTTAAATCTGGTCACCTTATCAATCACGCATACACACAAGCCCAGATGTCCACGCACTCTCTTTCACTCTCTGTCACTCATACTCTCTTTATCACTGCCATCCTGGGTATCCATGTGTATAATCTGTTTATGTCATTGATGGAGATGAGGAGGGGGGGAGACAGAGTGAGGGAAGAGAATATGGGCACCTGCTCTGCTCAACTTTCTCCACACTGACAGGTAGGACAGTATGAGGAGAGTAAGCTAGGGACTCAGGGCGGTAATTCTGATCTCAGATAGGAGGATGAAGGGTAGATGCAATGAGTCTATTTTGGAAACTTGAATCACAGCTCCTTCTCTACCACCAATTCTTTGTGTGAAAATTCATAGATCAAAATATAGACCCAAAGCCCTGCCCTCATTGAGCTTACATTCTAGTATGATTCTAAAGTTTCATGATTCTAAAACTTATTAGATCTAAGCATAAAAGTTTCCATGATTCTGTCTTACCCAAAGAAATACTGATAATAAGTCTACTACTCTAAGGTTCAACAACTCTCTCACCCATGGTGTCTGCTGCTCAGCATCCCAGGGGCCATGAGGAAGAAAGAGGACAACCTGAGAGTTGTCCTCCTCAGTCTCCTGATAATGTGTCTATCAGCTCAGCCATTTTGGAATCACGGGGAATTCCCTCTTGTTCAGACAATGAACCGTAGGGATGATTAGAACAGCTCTGGGACCTTCTTCCTTAGCCCTGCCCTGTTCCATGCACAAAAACCTTGAGGCAACTTCTGAACAACTTAGAGGCACCAACCACGGTCAGATGGGGAAAACAGAAAGGATGTAGAAAGATGGAAAGATGGAAACAGAGGGATAGGTCAGAAAGAGAGACAGAGAATAAGAGAAAGTGAAAGACAAAAAGAGGGAGAGAGGGAGGGAATATGAGAGAGAGTGGATGAGGAGGAGAGAGGAAGAGAGTGTGAGAGATCTTATTACAGTCTCTCCATCTTTTATTATGTTAAAATAATGAGTTTATTACATGTACTTTTTTTGTAAAGTAAATTTGTATTCCTGTGGGTAGGGGTGTTGATTTTGACATTCTTTTTACATATTGTTGGATTTAATTTGTTTATATTTTGTTAAGAAGTTTTTGTGTCAATATGCATGAGATATTTTGGTCTATAGTTTTTCATAATGTCTTTATCTGGTTTTGATATCAGATTAATATTATCTGATAAGTTTTTTACTCTGAAAAATAATAATATGCAATAATCCTTGGATAACTATTTTGTCTTACACATATAATAATGATGATAAGGGTTGACATTAACTGAGCATGTCAGTAGGTATGATAATCATTTCTCTTGTGTGATGTCACTGTGTCTTCACAACAAACTTGAGAGCAATGGGCAGTATCAGTGGTATATCAGGAAGTGTCTAATAGCTGGCTTTTGGTGGGGAGGGGGATGCCTTGGTTTTCAGCATTTACCTATTCAGGCATCCTCAAACTACAGCCCGCAGGCCACATGCCGGGTGTTTTTGCCGCCGCTGCCTGTCCTGCTTAAAATAAGATATGAGCAGTGTGCTAGGAATTTGTTCATAGTTTTTTTTAAACTATAGTCCAGCCCTCCAACAGTCTGAGGAACAGTGAACTGGCCCCCCGTTTAAAAAGTTTGAGGACCCCTGGTACTCCCACCATAGCTCATTTCAAGCTGTCAACATGAAGTCACTAAACAGTGGAGTTGAGGTGTGCAGTAGCTCTCGTGAGTCAGGACTAGCCAACTCCAGCACACCACCAGTTGCTTATGTTCATTTTACAGAGAGAAAAACTAAGGCTCCAAAAGGAAATGATTTGCTCAAACTCACAGAACAAGTAAATGGTGAGTGGCATATTTGAACCCAAGCAGTCTGGATGCAAAACCAAGGATCTTAATCATTGTCCTAATTTGTATTGCTAGGCTGGGTTCCTTCTGAGACCAGAGATTATTTATAAAGAAACCTGTCCTCAAAGAATTTACTGGGAGGATTTGATCAGAGGAATCAGGGGCTCCATGCGTCATCAGTTTGCCTGGCCCAGCATGATATATTTTGTTACCCTGCTCAGTCTCAACATAGATTTCTGCCATCTCAGAAACTTACCACCCAAGTTTGGTAAAGTTCAACCTTTTCTCTATACATGAAAACAAGGGTGTGTTGGCACATTATCCTCATCCTGACCAATTGGAAAACTGCTCTATCTCATTCTCCCAGCACCTGATATTTAAGTTTCCTTCTATCACTACCAATTGTGTGATTCTTTTTCCCTCAACCAAAACCTTAACTCGTTGGTGTTATTTACAGGTGGTGTAACCAAAACCGTTATATCTGAGTTGCCTAAATCTTCAATAGTTACATCTTATTTGTAGTTGTAAATTTCCACTGTTTTCTATTGAACATGAAAGTTCCAAAAGACACCCAGAGACCCACCTAAGTGCCAGATCTATTTCTTCATGCCCCACTATTTACCAATAATCCAATTTCACCTTGCCAATCAGTATCACCATGCTTAATAGTGTTTCTTTGCTCATTAGTACAGTAGGATGAGAAGTGCAAAATGTCAAGGTACAATCTGAAGGGAAATCTTTCCATTGAATAGTGTGCCCTGTTTAAAGGTTTTCTCTCTTGGGAAGTAAGACTTTCAAAACTGCAGAGCTTAAAGTCGCAGGATGGCCCTAACCGGTTTGGCTCAGTGGGTAGAGCATCAGCCTGCGAACTGAAAGGTCCTAGGTTCGATTCCGGTCAAGGACACGTACCTTGGTTGTGGGCACATCCCAGTGGGGGATGTGCAGGAGACTGCTGGTCGATGTTTCTCTCTCATCAATGTTTCTAACTCTCTATCCCTCTCCCTTCCTCTCTGTAAAAAATCAGTAAAATATATTTTAAAACACTATATGAACTACTTTATTAAAAATAAATAAAGTTGCAGAATGAAAAACATAAATTTGCAAGTGGGTTATTAATTAAAGGTGCTATTCTCAATTCCACCACTGATTCTTGAATCCTATAGGAAAAAATAGTACCATTGATCAGTCGCTTGTTCAAAGAATCTACTACACACTGTAAAATAGAACAGGATTTTTTAGGATGTACTTTTTTTAGGATGTATGGTCTTCAAACCGATAGAGTAACTAAGTCTTTAAAATTGTTTTTCTTTTTTTCTCATTGCCTTTGATCATATTTTTTATTCAAAATTAGCTGTCCAAAGTGATTTGACCGTTATGAAATAAACAAATTAAGTTTATGCCACAGGTTTCTTTTCTCCTGTGGTGGATTTCTTCTCTGCGAGCTTCTTCTCAGCTGCTGGTTTCTCGGTAGCTGCAGCCTTTTTCCCCACCACAGGCTTCTTCTGCTTCTTCAGGCCAACAGCCTTCCTTCCTTTCTTCCCCACCACCGGCTTCTTGCCTGGAACCCCCTTCTCATCTGATTTGGCTTCCAGTGCTGTTGCTGCTGCTGCTTTATCCACCTGAAGCTTGTGGTTCTTAGCCTGATGACGAATGGTGTTCGGTGCACAGTTTTTAAATATGGGTTTAGCTTCCACATGATTCTCAGGTTTTTCAGTGGATTCTTCTTCAGGACCCTGCCGTGAATCCTTCTTGCATGGTGTTCGGAGGGCTCTTTGGATCTCTCGGCTTTTCAAGATTCTGCTAAGGTCTGTATTGAGCATATTGCACATGGGAAGGTTGTAGTTACTCTTCAGGGAGGCAGCTCTACGCCAAGTGCCATACAGCTCATCTAACTTGCAGAAAGCACTTTCAGTCCAAATGCAGAAACGGCCCCCATGCCCTCCGGGTGCGCGTTTCAAAATGTTCAGTTAGCTGACATTAAGCAGGTAATTCCAGGGATGTTTCTGAAGGCTTTGATGGCACAGTTGTTCTCATTATAGACAACGCATGGTCCCCCATGCTGGATATGATGACGGTTTCTCATTTTGCCCTCGCCAGGCCTCATTCACTGAGAGGCATAGACCCTTTTTTATACCATTCCAGGCCTTAAGTTTCCTAAGAAACAAAACAGCCTCCTTGGTTTTCTTGTAGCCTTCAACTTTATCTTCAACCACCAAAGGAGGTTCAGGAACTTCCTCAATACGGTGACCTTTAGACATGACCAGCGCTGGTAAGGCTGAGGCAGTGAGGGCAGAGCAGATGGCATGTCATTTCTGTGTTGTGTTTACTCTGTGGTGCCAATGGTGCCAGGTTTTGGTTGGTGCAAACATGCAGCCCCCGTAACACATATTTCCAAAAGCACCCTGGCCAGAACGATGAGTTCCACCACCTCGGACTCTGGGAATTCGAGCCACAGCTCTGCCAGGACCCCAGAATTTGGCACTGGTTTCATGACCTGCCAATTCACTAACAGCATAGGGCTGTCTATTGTTTTCGCGCAAGTTGGTGTGAGCAAAGTGCACAATATCTGGTCAAATGGGAGCCTTGAACACAGCAGGCAAAATGACATTTTTGCCAGATGTTTCCCCCTTTTCAGAGTACACAGATATCAGTGGATGAGCACCCGCCATGGCGGGCAGAGGAGAAGGCCACACTCATCTTTAAAGTTTTTAGAAGGTAATTTTACCATTCCTTCAGACATACAGCTGCTGACTGTTAGCATGGCAAGGCATCGTCAGCAAACTCCTTCTGCATGATGACATATGTTATAAAACCAGTGAATTACATGCGCAAGAGCACATTGACACACTCTTTCTGATGTAAAATGAGTTCCTTGATTGAAAGAAATATTCTAAGCATAGTGTAATTGTCAATAATGTCTTCTTTAAGACATTAGATGTCAATGAATGTCAATGCTGGCAAATGTATTATGGGCAAGGAAGATAAATCCATAATGCCTAATATGTATTTTTTTAATAAGGAAAAATAGCTA
>PVJC01039794.1:0-16059 GCA_004026665.1 Murina feae | reverse complement strand
GGGGGGGTCCCTCAGGCTGGCCTGTGCCCTCTCGAAGCCTGGGACCCCTTGGGGGATGTCCACCTGCTGGCGTAGGCCCACTCCCCAGGGATCGGGCCTAAGCTGGCAGTCAGACATCCCTCTGGCAGCCTGGGAGCCCTCGGGGGATGTCCACTTGCCAGCAGGAAGCAGGCCTAAGCTGCAATCAGACATCCTTAGCACTGCTGAGGAGGCAGGAGAGGCTCCCACCAGCATCGCTATACTGGCAGCCATCAGCCTGGCTTGTGGCTGAGCAGAGCTCCCCCTGTGCGAGTGCACTGACCACAGGGGAAGCTCCTGTATTGAGCGTCTGCCCCCTGGTGTTCAGAGTGTGTGTCATAGTGACCAGTCATTCCCAGTCTTTCTGTTGTTAGGGTCAATTTGCATATTACCCTTTTATTATATAGGATATTATATATATGTGTGTGTGTGTGTGTGTGTGTGTGTGTGTGTGTATTTCTATCTTTAAAAAAAAAGAAGGAAATCTTATTTGTGACAACAAGAATGAAACTGAAGGATGTTATGTTAAGTGAAATGAGCCTGCCAGAGAAAGACAAATACTGAAGATCTCACTATTGTGTAGCAGCTGAAATATCAGACTTTTATAAGCAGAGAGTGGAACAGTGGTTGCCAGCATCTGGGAGGAAAGGGGAATGGGGAGATGTTAGTCAAAAAGGGCAAATTTTCAGATGCATGGGATAAAAAATTTCTACAGATCTAATGTATCGCTTTGTGACAATAGCTAATATAACAGTATTATATACTTGAGATTTACTGAAAGAGTGGATTTTAAGAGTTCTTACCACACATACAAGGATGTGGCCATGCGAGGTGATGGATGTGCCAAGTAGCTAGACTTTGGTAATCATTTCACAATGCATATACATAGCAAAACATCATATTGTGCATCTTAAATATATACAACTTTTGTCAATTATTCCTCAGTAAAGCTGGAAAGGATAAGGTGACCACCCCACTTTTCCTGGCCACTAGGATATCACACTTGCATTAGACAGATGATAGGCATCTGTCTAAAATCTTATTCAGAGGACACACTACCATCATTATGGAGGGTTGTTTTAAAAAGTGTTATTAGAGAGAGGAGATACATTTTTTTGGATTCATCAACTGGAATCGCCTCATTCAGGAGACTGGGTTTCACATAAGTCTTGAGTTATGAATAGACTTTGTCAATATATGTAGATTTTGGAGATGGAGGCAACATAAACATTTTAAGTACAAAACTAAGTACCTAAATTTCATGCGAGTGTCTGTGGTGGGTGAAGGATGGCCATCATGGGCACATCTATCCTGAAGGAACAGTTTCACTCATCTTTTCTGGCTCCAGAGAAGCAGAGCAGCACCTCAGGGTGTGATGTCGGCGGCCCTCCTTCATTTCTTTGTTCAGCACCACAAATAGCATAGCCTTGGGCGAGCGACTTACCTTGGCAAGCTTCGGTTTCCATAGTTACAAAATAGTGGGCATAATAAAACTTGGTTATTATTCAAAAGTAGATTAAACAATGCAGCAAAGAGTTTTTCATGACATCCAGAACACAAAACAAATTTAATAATTTTTATGCAGTTAATTACCTGAAAATTACTATGACAGAATGCTCTCTGTATTCATTTTGCAGTTTTTTAAGCCTATAAGCAGTAAATAGCAAAATGTCATTATAGCTGCCTGGTGTGATATGATCTAGAGCTTCCCTCCTCTAACTTTTAATCTATACATGCTTCCACTATAATAATTTGTTACCATGTGATATTGTCTTTTCTGTCTCCTACAATTATGAATAGTTATGATGCCTACAAGTCTTTATTCAAACTAATCCATCTGCTTGGAATATCCACCTCCACAGAAGATCCTGAGTTTCCTCTCTTAAGCAGAAAGACTACATGTAGAGAAAGCATTCATACTTTTGCTTGTTCTTTTACTTTATTTTTGATCCTCACCCAAGGATATTTTCCCAGTGATTTTTAGAGAGAGTGGAAGAGAGAGGGAAAGACAGAGAGAAATATCGATGTGAGAAACACACACTGATTGATTGACTCCTGCATGCTCCCTGGTCAGGGCCCTGGGCCGGGGAGGAGCTTGCAACTGAGGTACATGCCCTTGACCAGAATCAAACCCGGGACCCTTTGGTCCACAGGCTGATGCTCTACCCACTTAGACATAATGGCGCATGCTTTTATTCTTTCTTTTGAAACTTTAAAACTTAGAAATAAAGGGACTTCATTTAGAATCTGAAGACCAAGCTCATACACTCTTTTTTATATCCATCTGAAAGTGATATATTTTATTAGTTCATTTTTCACGTCATGGGAGACATTCATACATCTTCACATTTAATATTGATTTACTTAAAAAATGTATACTAAGCATCTAAAATATTCACAGAAGGATATCACAGTCCAGTGTGACAGACATAAGCAAGCATCTTATACAATAAAAGGCTAGTATGCACACTGTCCCTTCCACAGGAAGTTTGACTGGGAGCGGGAGTTCAACTTGGAGTTTGACCAGGGGGCAGGACCGGCTGGCCAACCACCCTAGGACCCTTCCCCCTGCCGGCCCAGCCTGATCAGTCTCAATCAGGGTGGGCCAGCTGTATCCCACCCATGCATGTATTCATGCACAGGGCCTCTAATCCTGTATAATAGAAGAGAAACACGTAAATTGACCATCCCTCTGCTACATTCACCAGCCAATCAGGAGTGAGTATGCAAATTAACCCAAAAAGATGATGGGCTAATTTGCATACATAGGCACCAGGCAGAGAGCAGAGAGGGAGAGCTGGCAACTTGGAGCACTTGGCAGAGTGGGAGGCTGTAGGATGGAGACAGAGCAGGAAGGGAAAACCAAGAGTGTGGGGAGCACTAGGAATGCTGGGAATCATAGTTCTGGTGGCAGACGGATCTCCTAGACACTAGTGCAAAGTGAGCCTGAAGCAAGTTTCCGTTGTGGTGGGAGCTGTAGGGAAAGCAAAGGTGAGAGACATAAGTAAAATCATAGTGTCTAGGAAAAATTAAAGGGAAGATACCCTAAAACTTCCAGGAAATCTCCACCAATGAAGCAAAGAAAAGAAAATGCCACTATTATTCTGTGAGCAACAAACCAAACTGAGTAGGGGTCTCATACAATTCACTCATATGATTGCAAAGATGGACAGAAACTCCCGGATTGGAGGGGGCTCCCCTGAGGGCTCCCAGATTGGGGAGGGTGCAGGTTGGGTTGAGTGACCTACCCCCAGTTCACCAGTCTTCATGTACAGGGCCTCTAGTATAACTATAATAAGACATACTAGGTTCTGTTTGTTAAATAAATATAAATAGTCCCTTTTATTGAGCATCAAGAAAAGATGTACTTATTCATTCATCAAACCTTTCTTGAATGCTTACTAATTTCTAGGCACACACTGACATAACTGGGTTACACTGGGGATTAAAACACACAGGTTACTGCCTCTGTGAGTTTATATTCTAGTAGGTAGTGATGAACAGTAGGCAGTAGACATAACAACTAAGTGAATTATTTTGAAAATTAAAATGTGCTGAATTCTAATGTGGGAGTCAGACGTGTAGATGTGCTGTAGGTTCTGGTGACAATTACAAAATGGCCATTGTTGAATGGCTCACTCAGCAGGCAGCAGGGAGACAAAACCAGGAGATGGGCCTTCGCCATGCAGATACCTGACTGAGGAGCCTTCCAGACAGAGGAGTGGCGGCAGGGCCTCGATGGAAGGTTTGCATAGGGCGCAGGGAACAGCGAGGGGTCCGCTGCCATGCAGGGAGAGCTTGAGCCAGGAAAAGGCAGCGGGTGATGCTTTGAGAAGAACAGGGGCCAGATCATGTGAAACTTTTTAGGGGCGTTCGTGCCTTTCCTTTTAGTGAAGTGGGAACCCTTTGCTGCGCTGGGAGCAGGGGAGTGAAAAGGTATCATCAAAAAGGACACTCGGCCGGTCCTGCTGGGACAGGCCACGGGGCTCCTAACAGAGAAGCAGGAGTACAGTCGGTCATCCCAGGAACCGGGTGAGAGACCTGGAATAGAATACCACTCTCCTGTGGATGGAAAGGGTTTTGTTTTTGTTTTCAATATATTTTTATTGATTTCAAGAGGAAGGGAGAGGGAGAGAGAGAGAAACATCAATGATGAGAGAGAATCACTGATAGGCTGCCTCCTGCAAGCCCCCTACTGGGGATGGAGCCTGAAACCCAGGTATATACTTTGGAAATCGAATCGTGACCTCCTGGTTCACAGGTCGATGCTCAACCACTGAGCCACGCTGGCCAGGCGACACAGTGTTTGACATGGGCTTCGTCTACCCACATTTGACCTTTAATCGATATGAATGCCGTGAGAGTCTCTTTACATCCTAGATGTTAGGCCTCTGGCCACCAAGGAGGATTTCTGCAAGAAAGAACCCCCATTGCTCTGCAAACTATAACGGGGTGTGCTCATTCCGCAGACCTGGGAGGAGCTCCTGACACTTACTTTCCTGTAGTTTGAGCTGCATCACCGTGGGATGAGGAGAGGTGGGAGTTAGCAATCCTGTTGGACTCGAGCAGTTCATTCCTAAACACTAAAAACTTGTACTCCAAGTAGCACATTCACATTTTGGCCTTAATTTTTAGTTTCAAAGCCACTCTTTCTAGTGCTTCATAATTAGCAAATGCTTCTGCACAACACAGAGTGTTAAGAAAATAAAAGAAAGTTGCCTATTATCCAGCCCTACACTTGCTACCATCAACATCAATATTGATGGATTTACTTTACATTCTTTTTACAGGTTTGAATTTTTTAAAAAATTGTTATTGTTGAAAGTATACATAGGTCCTCCTTTTCCCTCCATTAACCTCTTCCAGGCTATTCCTGCCCCCTCAGGCGCTCACCACCTTATTGTCTGTGTCCGCGGGTGATGCATATGTGCAGACACGCTCACTGGTTGATCTCTTCCCACCCGCCCTCCCTCATCTTCTGTCTGAGGTTCCACAGTCTGTTCATGCTTCTCTGTCTATTTTTGTCCATCAGTGTATTTGGTTCATTAGATTCTACATATGAGTGAGAACATGTGATACTTGCCTACACTTTTTTAAAAATATATTTTATTGATTTTTTTACAGAGAGGAAGGGAGAGGGATAGAGAGTCAGAAACATCGATGAGAGAGAAACATCGATCAGCTGCCCCCTGCACACGCCCTATTGGGAATGTGCCAGCAACCAAGGTCCATGCCCTTGACCGGAATCGAACCTGGGACCCTTCAGTCCGCAGGCCGACGCTCTATCCACTGAGCCAAACTGGTCAGGGTTTGCCTACGCTTTTTAAATTATATCTCTATGGACTTACAAAAGTACACTCAACTTACAATCATTATTTTTATTTAATTTATATTAAGAACCCAATATCATTTTCAATGCATATGCTTCAAATACTGATTTAGCATATTAATAAAAATTATTACCTGCTACCATTTATTTAACTACCGTATTATGGTTGAAAATCATTTTTATTAACATAAGCAGACTCAATAGGACTCTATTTTCTCAAAGGCCTGCTCATTTTCTTAGAAATAATGTGGATGACTGAATCCAAGAGCACAAACAACTCATTAGTCGATTTCATATCACAGCACATAGCTGTGCGGAGGACCGGAACCTCCTGGTTCTTGGACATCTTGTCGTTCATGATTCAGGTTTTCAGTCAAAAACTTGATTCCTGATACATGCTTCTGAGTCCCAGTAATACACAGCACGTTATTCCAAGTTAGGAGTTTTGATCAGGAATCTCCTGTGCACCTGTGTACAGCCGTCTGCATACGCCATGGCCTGCGCTTGACTCAGGTCGTCCTTTCTGGAAACAGCAGCCCCACAGATCCCAGGGTCTGGCAGGTGATTGTCATCAGGTCTTCTGGACACCCTGTTGTTCTACTGACTGTGCTTTTTCACGACTCAGCTCAGTTCTGGATTTCTCTCTGATTCTTCCCCCACTCCTGTCTCTCTATGGCTATACATTTCCTTCTACTACTATATCTATCTCAATATTCCTTTTTATTCATTGGCAACACATTATTTGATAGAGGATATATACTGAGGCATAGTAAAAAGTCCTAAGAATTTATTCAGGCAAAAATTGATTCAAATCTAGCCGCATCCAATCTAGCAGATCAAAGTGGTCTGCAAAGAGCTGTATAAAGCAACACTTGAGCAACGGGAAGGGACGGGGGCGTGGAGTGACACGAGGCAGGAGATAAGGTTGCTTTTTGCGAGGTTCCTCTCCTACAGGACAGTGGGGGCCTAGCAGGCAGATCCCTGGCCAGGCTGATCAGGCTGCCGACTGACTGGCTTGAGATTCCATTTCTGGGAGAGCAGGACCTACAGTTAAGCCTCCGCTTAGTGATGTGGGTTTAGCATAAGTGACTCCATTTTGGGCCTGTTGTCTTGTGTTCCTGTCATTTTTTTCTTTTTTAACATAAAAGGTGCAACTTCTACTATTTATTTCTTCCAGTCACCAATGGTGCCTTCCTTCACGAATGATACATGCTTCTAAGCGTTTGTTTCAATATCCCCTCCTCCTCTCACCTTCTCTCTCGAGCCCATCCCCTGTAATTCTCCTCCTTTCAGGCCTCATGGACACCGCTGTGGTAGCACTTAAAACATTACTTTTTTCAATTGCTCCTACACGGATTTATTCCGCTAGGACTGTGGACTCACGCAGGCTAGAGATTATGTTGTGTGTGTCTATCTTAAAGCCTGGGATGCTGCTCAATCATGTCTGTTGAATAAAATTTTAAAGAATTAGACTGAATAAAATAGTTCAGATTCTTTTTAACATATATCAGCTAAAGAAAAAAAAAGGTGCATTTTAGTTTCAAACACAATTACAGTGACTGTATATATATGTGCATTTTACATAAAGTTTTAGCACGAATATGACATAATGATGCAAACATACTTTGTAGGATCCCTCCCAATGCCTTTCAGGTTTGAAGTCTTAATAAAAAAAGAACATTGGTGTGCTTAATAGTGTCTAAATGTAGCAGGAAGCTTTGAACTTAAGTTTGTTTAAAATATTGGTAACTATTTGTAAATGTTATGACTACATTAAGCATGCCTGTTGGGAAAAAACATTTTATTTATTTTAACTTACATTCCACAGGCATTTAATTGTAACCTGGGTGTTATTTCCTCATTTTTCTGTGTGTGTTTGTACAAGGATAGTTAGTTTCTTTCCTATTCAGTGTTTAAATAAACAACATCATCCTTCTTTGAGAAAACAAAATGACACTATTAATGCCATCTGTGTCCTGGTTTAGAGGTAGTATATAATACTTAGTGTTTTACTAATTAATTTATATTTGTAAATTTTAGTTAAAATGTATCAGTGTTATCTAATGAATAAAAAAATTCTTTCTACATTGAGTTCTTAAGGACAATAAACACATTTATAAGTCATTTAAAGTTGCAATGACCTTAAAAATATGACAACACGGACCTGAAAGTTCAGACTGATCTAATTTTAATTAAAAAACAAACAAACAAACCAATTTGCCCAATAATTGGAAAGTTGTAGTACACGCCGGAACATTTTAACCTGTCACGCTTACTTTTTGCAATACCACCTAACGGTCAATCTGCAATGCTGGATCCCCTTCAATTCTCAGCATTATCAAATGTGAGGAACCACAGGCTCAGAGGACAGAGTCAGACATTCTCTCGCAGTCACACAATGTTTTACAGCCAGGCAAGACCAAAGCCGCATCTAATGGGACATCAGCATGTGTTTCCACGGATTTGGATGCACAAACCACTGGCACGGTAACTCCGGGCACTGCTGTTCCCTATTCCACTGGCCGGGCCTGGGCTGGCGGGGCGAGTCTCTGAAGGTTGCACTAGGTTAATCCTTGGCCAGAACATTACCAAAACAGAACAAAACAACAAGGAAAAAGGACAGGCCGTGAAGGCAATGATCCAGGACTGATTTTGAGGACTGGATTCTAGGAGCCATATAAATGGGAAGAAAAACCATTAGAAGGAGGATCAGGGCCTCGCTGGGATTAAACTCTCAGCCACACTGAAGGTGGGGTGTGGTGTTTCCCCAGCCACCAGGTAGACCAAGAAGGTTGAAAAGCGATGGGAGTCGCCCGTTCCCAGGTCAAAAGACAATGGGCAAATTTTACGGCCACTGTAAAGTGCGGGTACACAGGGTACTTCTCAGAGATTCCCCTAAGGACATGTGCATAGCTGGAAATAGAAGAGTGCTCCGATCTGTTGGAGTACAAGCTGCCTAACTGTGGGAGCCAGGAGCGGGTGACCCTCTCTCTGAGGGCTGGGTCTCCTCACTGTCAAGAAAGCATGAAGGAACCATCAGGAAGTCAACACAACCCATCAGCCACGACAGAGAAAAGAGCTGGCTTTCGCCTTCAGTGATTAAGGATTGTGTATTTTACATAAAAGAACAAATTCCTTTAAAGAGGGATATAAATATTATAAATCTATGTCACTGTATAAATAACTTCAGCTTTAATATGTATTCAAGTTATATTTTATCTGATGCCAAGTCCTTGTCTTAGAAAGCTCTTTCTTTATTATTATTTTTTAAATATGTCTTTACTGGTTTCAGAGAGGAAGGGAGAGAGATTGAAACATCAATGATGAGAGAGAATCATTGATCGGCTGCCTCCTGCACACCCCCCACTGGGGATGAGCTCACAACCCGGGCGTGTGCCCTGACTGGGAATCGAACCGTGACCTCCTGGTTCATAGGCCAATGCTCAACCATTGAACCACACTGGCAGAAAGCCTTTCTTTGCTCTCATTCACCATTGATAGAAATTGGGAAACCTACAAATACCTCCATAAATGATTTTATGCATTTTGCCTTCTCCCACATTCGATGATCTCCTTTTCCTACTCCTTACTAATGCCTAGATCTTACTTTCCTCATTCAAATGACCCATCCCATCAGGCAAGCCGGGAGGCCCACCTGGGCAGACAGCTGGCTTCTTCCTCACATCCCTTCACAGTGCTCCACCTGCAGGCTGCGTTCTGAGAACTAGACACCTGAGAATGACCTGGAATCGACTTCACATACTTTATTTGTATTTGTGTGTGTGTGTGTGTGTGTGAGTGTGTGTGTGAGTGTGTATGTGTGAGAGAGATTGTGTGTGAGTGTGTGTGAGTGTGTATGAGTGTGTGTGAGAGATTATGTGTGTGAGTGTGTGTATAAGTGTGTGTGTGTGCATGCGCGCACTCACATGTGAGTACTTGTGAAAATTCTCCTTACTATTGATTGTCATAAAAGCTATTTTGCTCTTTATCGCAGAAGGGCTGACAAAAGGCGCACCCTGGTTTAATGGCAGATTATCTGTCTCTCTTCTTTAACGATGTGTTATGTCAATGGCATGAATTCATTATTAACAGAAACACCTTTTCCTGAAGTGTCAGGCCATGAGCCTTATGATCCAGGAAGAATTGTTTCGAGCACTACTGGAACTCAGGTGCTTTTATAGCGGCATTCCCTCTTCTCTGACACAGAACTCTATGCGCGTTATTTTATGTATTTAGAAGAATTATTCTGGAAAGAGCCCAGTGACTTTTCCACGCTGACAAAGAAGTGTATGGTTGGAAAACAACAAAAACAAGAAGACATTGAGCTCTTTTCCCATGAAAAGTTTGAGACTATTTTCCAGGTGGGTGGCTCTGCTCTGCACTCTTTCCTAGAGGATAGCTGCTGCATTCACACAGTGACTCACCAGTCGGTGGGCCCTCGCAGCTCCTGGGGTTACTGACGCTCAGAGAGGGGGAATGGCACCGGAGGCAGGAAACACGAGTCTTCTAGTCCTGAACGGGCCTCTACACATAATCAAGTCACTTCAGTTTGTGAAATCCTCACTGAGTGACAGGAAGTGAGCATGCAGGGCAGGGGATAGTTCCGAGCACCCTTTATGACACTGCTGCTTTGTTATTGAAGTCCTTCTTATACTTTGAGAAAACCCCTGATTCCTCCCCCACTGTCTCAACCGATGCCTCAGTGTGGCTCTCCGGATATTTTATAAAAGGAGATGGCCTTGCCCTGACCGGTGTGGCTCAGTGGATAGAGCGTCAGCCTGCGGACTCAAGGGTCCCAGGTTGTATTCCGGTCAATAGCATGTACCTTGGTTGCAGGCACATCCCCAGTAGGAGGTGTGCAGGAGGCAGCTGATCGATGTCTGTCTCTCTCAGAGATGTTTCTAACTCTCTATCCCTCTCCCTTCCTCTCTGTAAAAAAATCAATAAAATATATATTTTTAAAAAGGAGATGGCCTTGGACATTTGTTCCAGTTAACACAGACCTAGTGTTTCCTTTTTATCATGTAACAGGAAGTCCTGAAATATGAAATCCTAAGGTTGCATAGTTGCTCAAATACCAAGACTCATCCCCGCTCTCTATTGCGCCATCCTCCGATTTGCTCATCCTCAGAGTGAGGCAGGTGGCAGGTGAGTGCACACGGCAGGAAGGCAGAAAGGAGAGGAGAACGTTCCACAGCGTCATATCCGGGGAGTGAGAGAAACATCATCGGTTGCCTCTTGTGCTCGCCCCCACCAGGGATCAAACTCGCAACCTACTAGTAAGGTATGTGCCCTGACGGGGGATCGAACCAGTAACCTTTCAGGGCACAGGGGATGCTACCACTGAGCCACACAGTTCAGGGCATATATGCATTTCTCACAGCAGGGTGGTTCTATTTGGGGCAGCATTAGCTAAATAAGGAAAGTGAGGCAACCTGGTGAGGTAGAAAAACAACCTTGCCCAAGTCGAACATCTAGAGAGTGAAGGTTTGAACCGTTCCATTACCCAGGACCCTACACACGGTGCTGCATGGCCCACAGGGGGCTCAGTGTGACTCTTCCACGCATGTTATGGTAGAAACAGATGGTTTTGAAAACGTCTTCCAGTTCCCTAATGTGCTCTACATTCAAGAAACGAATACACAGTGCATAAATACGCAGAACTACACCATGAGGTCATTTCTATCATTCTCCGCCTTTTATAAATAAGAGGGTTGATAGCCCAGATCGAACAGCTGTTTAGCAAAACTGGGACTTGAACCAAGGTACCCTGACCTCGAATCTGCTTCCTTAGACATCATTCTTTCTTGAAGGCACCCCGGCCTTGCAGCAGTCACGTTTGCATTATATTGATCTTACCTTGAGCTTTAATAGTGTGTTTGGAGTTTTCTTATTGAAAGAAGAGACAGATAATAATTCATGGACTCATTTAGTAAAATATCACTCTCACCGGATAAATTTTGCATAAAGCCTCAGGCAAACGGCGAAGTCAGCCAAGTATGCACTTGAACTTCCCAACCAGCAGGCCTGGGCCCTTTCATTCATCATCCTCTGAGTACCTTTCCCAGGCAGCTAGTGCCCTCGTGCTCCCCCGCTTCTCAGAGGTGACTTTCTACCTTCTCTGCCCTCCAACCCTCATGTCCAGGACCAGGCACAGCCTTGACCTCCTGCTGGTCATCACTCTCAGTACCGCTCCCTCCCAAGGGGACCAGAGCTAGAGCCATACAGCTCCGAGGCTGCCCTGGGGAGGGAGCCGGAGGCTTAGATAAACGCAACAAGGCCCTGAGTGCAGGGACAGCTTACAAACCCAGGGAAGAAATTACCCAAACAGATACTCTGGGCTCCAGGGAGAAGATACGTCTAAGTGAGAGCTGGCTGCAGGGGACAAGCTGTGTGTGGGGCAGCGGAGCTCCCTGTCCCTGAGGCGCCCACACAGCAGCTGGCCCCACCGGCAGGCTCCCTGCAAACAGAACACGAGCATTTGAAGTGAGTTGAGAGTGGATGACCTCTGAGGCCCCTTCCAGACTTGGGTGCCTCTCCTGGAAGCTGAGGATTGCTTGTTGTTGTTACGGCGATTGTTGCCTATGACTGCTGTCTACAGAAAGCACAGGGGGAGCGAGTTTTCAAAGTTGGAGGAATTTTTTTTTACATCTCTAGAAAGAACAGGGGGCCACATCTTTGTTCTTCACAATGTCCAAGTGGGCTGGGAGCCATTGAGCTATGCTCTCTAGGCTGTCCACGCCTGTGACTTACTCAGGGCTGGCACAGTTAGCAGCTTAGGGTAAGCAGTCATACTCTGCTGCTTCCCATACTACTACAGTAGTGCACTAGATTTTGTAGGCAAAAATGTGATCAGATTCTTGCTAGGGATGTGACAGGATGAAAATAGGGCATTTCAGCTCAGTCTCAACACAACAGAAGTTTGTTTAAAATGTAGGCTCTTGATAGGGAGATAGGGAGGGACAGGGGGAGAGGGAGGGGGAGGGAAAGGAAGAAGGAGAAGGAGAGGAAGAGAAAGAGGGAGAGGGGAAGGAAGAAAGGAAAGATCCATTTCTACTATTATTTTGTTCAAAGATTTCTCTGAAACAATAATTAGTCTCAAATATCAAAGGAACATAAGCATTGAAACCTAATAAAGCTGATTCTTTTTTATTTTTGGCCGGTAATTGTTATATGATAGCTAACTTGTTTTTGTTTTGATCATATATCTGAAAAGTATCTTGAACTATTTTAATGAGTACAAGTGCCTTTTATATAGCTTTTGTGAATTAGTTACAAAACCCATTACTATTTATTTTTTCTAAAAGAGAATTCATTAGAATTATACTGCCAAATTAGATAGATTTATATTTACATTAGATAAAGTTTGCTTAATTCTTTTGAAAACTAAGGTCTGATTCCTTCTCCTAATAAACACACAAATTGTTTAAGGAAACTCTTACTAATAATTAATGGGCAATAATACATAGCATATATGTGTAGTAATATATAAGTAATCTGTTATAATATTATAATATATAGTATATACATTATGCTATATATTAAAGATAGCTAAAGTTATAGAAATAGTAGTTACTGTTCAGAAATACATTGTCAATTTAAAGATCTGAATTCCCTTTCCAGTCAATGAGGGGACTAGGGTATTTGACAATTGCTATCGGAATCCTCAGCCGTAATGTATTTCTTCAAAGGTGACATCTTCCAGAACTCCCAAATGAAGGTCTGGCTCCAGATCCCGCTTCTGCAGCACCCTTTCTCTCCACTTCCCATCCGAAAAGGCAGCTTCGAATTCTTTCTTTCCTACCAGGCAGTGAGGCCCGTGGCTGTGAGGCCTCCCCCCTTGCCTGCCTGCTCTTCATTCACCCCACCACCCACCCGTATGGTGCCTGGATCAGAGCCCAGGCTCAGTAGAGACCTGGCGAGGGGGTGCCTGGCTGAGGCATTTCTTGGGCATCATGGAGATGCAGAGGAAGGGCAGTCTGTGCTCCAGGTGAGGATCTTGCAAACTTTGTGAAAAGGGATGTTGTTCGAATGAAAGGAAGCTCAAAAGGACGTCTCTAATTAGAGTCCATGTCATGTACTCCCCCACAGATGGGGAGAAACACACACCTTCAAAATATCGGGGGGAAAAAGAGATGCCCTGTGACTATCCACTATCTCATTTTTTAAGAGAATCTGTTGATGTAACTTCATGTTATCAGAATGTCTCAAGCCATCAAATCTCAAGAAATACTTCTTGGTATTTAAATTAATTTTTTTTTTTACTCTAAAATGTTATGCTTCCCTTTGCAGTGACAAGATGAAATGTCTCTAAGTTCACAGAAGAGCTCCCAGCGATGTCCGTCGGGTGTTTGCATGTTTCCAGAGGAAACATGTTCTCTATAATCTTGGCAGAAACCTCACTAACCTTCAGATAGTCCTTCAGGAAAATAAAAACATGTGCATGCTCTCTTCCAACGATCATTGCCGAGCGCCTGGGGAGCCCTCCTCATCCTCACCACCATTAATGAGCCGGGCAGCAATCAAGGACACACTCATGCACACCTGTCTCTGCACCCTGGTCCTCTGCCGCTATTTGTTCGGCTCTAACAAGTCATCAGGATTCCTTGATACCACGGGTCCTGGGCGACAATGGCGGTGTCTGGGCTTCATTCTCAGAGCATGTGAACAACACCTTCTCTGCAAGTACCCTTTCCTCTTGCATAATTGCCACGTCTTTCGCTCTGTAAATAGAATTCATCGATTCAGCACAAGTGCACTGAGTGCTTCCTATGTACCAGGCTCTCTGCTGAGCCCAGAGTTACAAACAAGGTGAGGAAGGCCGTGGCAGTGCTCTCTCACAAAGACGTAGAAATACAAATGCAATGCCACGTGGTCAATGCCACGATGGAGGCGTGTGTGGCACTTGAGGGACAGCGGTGGTAGGGAGGGCAGCGGGATGCTGCCACAGAGAGGGATTTCAGTTTCCCACCTCCTGGAAGCACCTGTGCAGGGCTGCAACCACTTTTGATGAGAAACAATACATGATTTCCCTATGCCATGCGCCATATTAACGAAGAAAGATCATGCACAGGCCCAGGAACTGTCATCCTGCCTCTAACACACGGTGTTTGGAAGTTTTCATTGCCCCCTGGCAACCGCAGCCAGACCCCTTCTCAGCTGCCTCTGCTCCCTCCCCCCGACCAGCAGGAATGCCTAGAATTGGCTCAGGATGACTGGCTTCCCCCTTTCCACGAGACTTGCTCTGGCCCAGGCGAGGTGACTGTCAGCTCCATTACTTGTTCTATTGCAGATCCATGTGTTACCGCTTGCAGAGGACTCAGAGAAAGCGGGCCTGGCATTCTGAGCAGCTTCCTTCGTCCTCTCCCTCCTGCGTCCTCCTGGCCTCTGGACTTGGGCTGCATACCCAGACCCTCCTTTCCCCTTCCCCCTTTGTACGATGACCTGTTTGGATGTCTGCTCTGGTTTCTCATTTGTGATCTCTGAAAGACCGTGATGCCCTGACTACGCTGAGTACTTCTCAGATGGCACCCGGTTAAAAACAAAACAAACAAAGCAGGAAACTGAAAAAGGCTTATAGTCACAGGAATCTAGTCACAGGAAGTAGTATGTTCACAGTCATCGACATGCAGATGTTGGCTTTCTGAGGTGCGAAGAAGTTTAGTAATGGTGCTGCACAGGATCCTCATCTCTTTCACATGACTTTCTCCTGAAGTCCAGCCAGCGTCGCCCAGGCTAATAGCACCGTGACTCAGTTGCCTCCTTGTACCAGACCCTTCGACCTTTGCTCCTATTGCATGACTACCCCCTAATCATGAAGCTCTTAGGATGTCAGATTCTGGTCAACATCAAACAGCCTTGAGAATAAAGCCCAGGTCTGTTGATGGGAGAAACATAGGTCGCACTCAAGATAGCATCTTGTCCTCAGTTGTGTTTCAGCCCATAAGAGCAGAATGACTACTGACCACCCCTCCTGAAACTAGGAAAAACACTGCCAAGGCTGACGCCAGGGCTGATCCAATGACCAACCCAAACGCTCTCTGCACTGGCTTCGACCAATTGGCAGAGCCCACGGACCCAACTACCTTGGTTACCATGACTACGGACTTCCCCTGTAGAATCTACCCTCTGCTGGCCACCTGTGAACAAGGTGTTACTCCCCGGGGTCTCCCTGGTCAGTGCCATTTCCTTAAATAAGCCTCTAGTTTCTTTGCTGCAAACTCCTGTCTGCATTTACTGGGCTTTATTGAGCTCAGGCAAACGCCCCCTTCAGTTTGGTAATAGTGTAATTATGGCTGCCTTATATATATATATGTATATTGCTACCTACATAAATTATGGTGTGGTTTTTTTTTCATTTCTTTTGCATGTATAAAAGACCACATACCACAGTAGTATGTGTAATAGTATGTATAATGCTGTAATGCTAACCTGCTAATCTTTTTTTTTTTTTTTTACTTTGTTCTCTACTTGTGGTTCAGAATTCCCTTAACTACTTAGTGGTTTCATGCTCACACATTAATTTCACTACATTTCTAATTATAGTTTAAATCTTTACTTATTTAAGATAAAATGCACTCTAGCAGGCAAGTAGAAACCTTTCCTCTTTTATCTACATGAACACTTCACTTGAGAATATGATAAAAATAGGACTTGGTACATGTCCTTGTATCTTGATACATACCCTGACCTATTTGTCTGGAACTTCATGT
>PVJC01039793.1:0-16089 GCA_004026665.1 Murina feae | reverse complement strand
GACATATCATAATAACGTTGGCAAATGTACAAGACAAAGAGAGAATCTTAAAGGCTGCAAGAGAGAGACAGAGAGTTACATACAAAGGATCCTCCGTCAGATTATCAAATGATTTCTCAACAGAAACACACCAAGCTAGAAGAGAATGAAAGGAAGTATACAAAGTATTACAAAGCTAAGGACTGAACCCAAGAATACTCTATCCAGCAAGACTATCAATCAAAATTGAAGAGGAAATCAAGATCTTTGCTGACAAAAAAAGGCTAAAGGAGTTTATCACTACCCATCCAACAATGCAAGAAATGCTAAAGGGAATGCTGTAAAACGAAGAAATAAAAAGGTAGGAAAAAACACAGGCACAAAATAGAAATGACCTCAGAGAAGTACCTTTCAATAATAACTTTAAATGTAAATGGACTAAATGCTCCAATCAAAAGACATCGAGTGGCTGAATGGATAAAAAGACATGACCCATATATATGCTGTCTACAAGAGACCCATCTCAGAACAAGAGACTCACACAGACTGAAAGTGAAGGGATGGAAAAATATCTTTCAGGCAAATGAAAAGGGAAGAAAAGCTGGGGTAGCAATACTTATATCTGACAAAATAGACCTCAAAGTGAAGGCCATAACAAGAGATAAGGAAGGCCACTTCATAATACTAAAGGGATCGATACAACAAGAAGATATAACCCTGATAAACATATATGCACCCAATGCAGGAGCACCCAAATACAGAAGAAAAAAAAACTCTTGGAAGATATCAAGGGAGATATTTACAACAATACAATCATAATAGGAGACTTAAACACACCACTGACATCACTGGATAAATCCTCTGGACAAAAAACCAGCAAAGAAACAGCAATCCTAAATGACTCACTAGATCAGATGGACTTAATTGACATCTTCAGAACATTTCACCCAAAGCCACAGAGTATACAGTCTTCTCAAGTGCACATGGGACATTTTCAAAAACAGACCACATATTGGGTCACAAGCAAAGTCTCCCTAAATTCAAGAAGATTGAAATTGTACCAAGCATCTTCTCAGATCACAATGGCATAATATTAGAAATAAACTACAACAAAAATAATCCAAAAAACCCAAACACATGGAAGCTGGTAGCATGCTACTAAATAATGATTGGGTTACCAATGAGATCAAAGAAGAAATTAAAAACACTCTGGAAACTAATGACAATAAAAGCACAACAATCCAAAACCTATGGGACACAATGAAAGCAGTCCTGAGAGGAAAGTTTAAAGCTCTACAGGCCTACCTCAAAAAAATAAGAAAAAATGATAGTAAATCACCTAACTCTACAACTCAAAGAATTAGAAGGAGAGCAACAAAGAAGACCCAGAGTGAGCAGAAGGAAGGAGGTAATAAAAATCAGAGCAGAAATAAATGACATAGAGACCAAAAAAACAATACAGAAGATCAATGAAACCAAGAGCTGGTTCTTTGAAAGGATAAACAAGATTGATGAACCGCTAGCCAGACTCATCAAAAAGCAAAGAGAGAGGACACAAACAAAATCAGAAATTAAAAAGGAGAAATAACAACAGACCCTACAGAAATACAAAGGATTGTTAAAAAGTACTATGAACAACTCTACTCCAACAAACTAGACAACCTGGAGGAAATGGACATATTCCTAAAAAAATACCATCTTCCAAAACTCAATCAGGAAAGTTCTAAAAATCTCAACAGGCCAATAACTATGGAAGAAATTAAAGCAGTCATCAATAAGCTTCCAGCAAACAAAAGCCCCGGACCTGACAGCGTCACAGGGGCATTCTACAAAACATTCAAGGAAGAACTAAAACCTATCCTCCTCAGACTACTCCAAAAAATTCAAGAGAAGGAACACTTCCCAGCTCATTCTATGAAGCCAGCATCACCCTAATACCAAAACCAGATAAAGTCAACACAATGGAAGAAAATTATAGACCAATATCCCTCATGAATATAGATGCCAAAATACTCAACAAAATTCTAGCAAATCAGATCCAGCAATACATCAGAAAGATCATACACCATGACCAAGTAGGATTTATCCCAGTGATGCAAGGATGGTACAATATCCACAAATCAATAAATGTGATACATCACATAAACAAGTTGAGAGATAAAAATCACATAGTCATATCAATTGATGCATAAAAAGCATTTGACAAAATCCAACACCCCTTCTTGATAAAAACTCTCAGCAAGGTTGGAATAGAAGGATCACTCCTCAACATAATAAAAAAACATATATAACAAACCCACAGCCACCATCATACTCGATGGACATAAACTAAGAACAGGAACAAGACAAGGTTCCCCACTCTCACCACTCCTCTTTGACATAGTACTGGAAGTATTAGCCATTGCGATTAGACAGGAAGAAGAAATAAAAGGCATCCAAACTGGAAAAGAAGAAGTAAAACTGTCCTTATTTGCAAATGACATAATATTGTACATAGAAAACCCTAAAGACTCCATCAAAAAATTATTACACTTAAGAAATGAATTTGGCAATGTTGCAGGATACAAAATTAATGCCAAGAAATCTATTACACTTCTTTACACTAATAGTCAACTTACAGAAAGAGAGATTTTTAAAAAAATCCCATTTACCATTGCACCAAAAAAAGTTAATATAGCTAGAAATAAACTTAACTAAGGAGGTAAAAGACTTATATGTGAAAAACTACAGGACACTGAAAAAAGAGATAGAGGAAGACATAAACAAATGGAAGAACATACCGTGCTCATGGATTGGTAGTATCAATATCATCAAAATGTCCATACTTCCCAAAGCAATCTATAGATTCAATGCAATCCCCATTAAAATACCAACAGCATATTTCACAGATCTAGAACGAACATTCCAAAAATTCATCTGGAGTAAAAAAAGACCTCAAATAGCTGCAGCATTCCAGAGAAAGAAGAACAAAGTAGGTGGGATCCCAATACCAGATATCAAGCTGTATTACAAAGCCACTGTTCTCAAAACAGCTTGGTACTGGTGCAAGAACAGACATATAGATCAATGGAATAGAATAGAGAACCCAGAAATGGACCCAAACCACTATGCCAATTAATATTCAATAAAGGAGGCAAAAGCATACAATGGAGTCAAGACAGTCACTTCAATAAATGGTGTTGGGAAAATTGGACAGATACATGCAAAAAAATGAAACTAGATCACCAACTCACACCATACACAAAAATAAACTCAAAATGGATAAAGGACTTAAATGTAAGATGGGAAACCAAAAAATACTAGAGGAATCCACAGGCAGCGAAATCACAAAAATGTGCCAAAGGAATTTTTTCACTGATACTGCTCCTAGGGCAATGGAAGCTAAAGAGAAAATAAACAAATGGGACTACATCAAAATAAAAAGCTTTTGCACAGCAAAGGAAACCATTAACAAAACAACAAGAAACCCCACTGCATGGGAGAACATATTCGCCAATGATATCACCAATAAAGGTTTAATATCCAATATTTACAGGGAACTCACACAACTTAACAAGAGGAGAATAAACAACCCAATCAAAAAATGGGCAATAGACTTAAATAGACACTTTTTAAAAGAAGACATACATAAGGCTGAAAGACATATGAAAACATGCTCCAAGTCACTTATTATACGAGAAATGCAAATCAAAACAATAATGCAGTATCATCTTTCACCTGTCAGAATGGTCATCATCAACAAATCAACAAATGACAAGTGCAGGTGAGGATGTGGAGAGAGGGAAACCCTTCTGCACTGCTGGTTGGGAATGCAGACTGGTGCAGCCACTGTGGAAGACAGTATGGATTCTCCTCAAAAAAATTAAAAATGGAACTCCCATTTGACCCTGCGATCTCACTTCTGGGAATATATCCCAAGAAACCAGAAACACCAATCAGAAAGGACATATGCATCCCTATGTTCATAGCAGCACAATTTACCATAGCTAAGATTTGGAAGCATCCTAAGTGCCCATCAGCAAATAAATGAATTAGAAAGCTGTGGTACATCTACACAATGGAATACTATGCTACTGTAAAAAGGAAAGAGTTCTTATCATTTGCAGCAGCATGGATGGAACTGGAGAGCATTATGCTAAGTGAAATAAGCCAGTCAATGAAAGAAAAATACTACATGTCCTCACTCATCTATAGATAATAAAGACCACTATAAATTGATGAAAATAAGCAGATACAGAGGCAGAACAGCATTGAACGGACTGTCAACCTACAGCTGGAAGGCTGGGGAGGAATGGGGGGGAGTTAAGAGATCAATTGAAAGACTTGCATGCATGCATATGAGTATAATAAAAGAATACAAGAAACTGAGGGGTAGGGGAGGAGGGGGGAAGGTCAATGGGGAAAAATGGAGACCTATCTAACACTTGTTGTAATACTTTAAGCAATAAAACAAAGTTTTTTTAAAAATCTACATGAACAGTGAGACTTGCTTCACCTTTATGAAACTACCCCCATAGCCATCTATAGCAGTAACATAGCTGGTACACTTATGAATATTACCATAGATCAGTGTGCATCCTGCTCCAGTATCTACTAGCACCAAGACCTGCTGTTAATTGTGTAATGTCCAATGGATGGATAACTCTACAAAGGGCCTCCAACCTCTCTGCACCATCCTTAGGAGGGATACCCACCATTTCCCTAGTACAGCTGCTCAGGCCACTCCCATGAAAGGGCAGCAGACAGAGGAGCAGATGGAGTCACCTGGTTCTGGTTCATGAGAGGACCTTTCTTACGTGGCAGCTTCTGAAACTGCTATTCAAGCTTTACTTTCTGCCATAATTGTACCAAAACAGCATTTAGCTGTGTGTCAATTCTCTCTAATGGTATGCCTTCTTTCATTAAATCAAACCAAATTGTCAGTGGGAGACCCTGATTGGGCCCTTTTCTCCACACTTTCCACCCTTTTTGCTGGTTGCCAAAAGGCAATCGTCTTCTTCTGGTTCTTTCAGTTTCTCCTAAGTCTGCAATAGCTTGGCCTACTTGATTAAGGTGACCAGATTTTAACATTGGTAAAGTGGGACACCATTGATGGGGGGGGTTCTTTTTTATTATTATAATTACTTAAAATATTACAAAGAGTAGTACATATGTCTCTTTCCCTCCCCCCTTGACCTTCCCCTGTCCTCGCTTACCCTGACAGTGGGGGTGGGGGGGATTCTTGATTAAAAATTTGGTCTATATGGAGCAATAGGATGCAAAAAATAATATTGTAATATATTTTTTTAATTTCAACATAAATACAATTTACAAATATAATAAATAAAAAATTATGTATAGTATTATTTTATTCTTTGGCATATTTCTCATTTGAGTGAATTTTTTTTAGTAGATTACTGTCATTGTTTAAAAGGTCATGAAATTTTTCACAAGAATTTGTTAAATTATATTTCACACATAAAATGGCTTTCAAAGTCTCAACACTTAATTGTGATTTTTCTGATGTCCACACTTTATTTATCGTAGAAAAAAACATTTTCAGTCACAGCATTAGTTCCTGGTAAGGACAGTGCATTATTATTTTAATTTTAATCCTATATTTCTTTCTAAATAATAATAATACTAACTTGTATTATTTTTCCTCTGAATTTGCCATAATGTAAGTCTTAAGTGTCACTTTCAAAGCCAGTGCTAGACTTTTTACTGCCACTATAAAATGTAAATAATACGAGTACTGTCTGCTAAATTCAAGAAAATTTCTGTATTTATGAAATAAATAAATAAATTACTTACCTAAATTATCTGAATAGCTGATTTGTAATGACATTAGTTGTTTAACTAGCTTACTAGCACACAGTACGATGTGTATCGTCTGAGAGACAGTTACAAAATGTTTTCGTCATTGCCAATCCCAAAAAATGCCATTGTTCAGTAAGTCCAAACAATGGTGGTCAAATTCTAACAACTGATCTGAAGCAGGGGGTCTCCCAGGGGTGAGGACGGCAGAGCCCCTAAGCACTAGGATGCTTGCATGCACGACTCCGGAGACCAGGTTCTGTGACACAGGTCTAATTTTATTAAGGAAGTACAGCAGTATATATAGTGGAGGTGGCCAATCATAGAACGTCTTATTAGGGAGCCAATGAGCGTAAAGGTTGGGGTACTGTGTACGTGGCTGTAGGAGGGGCTCAGGCTGGCGTTGCCATCTTCCTGGTTTGCCAGAAAGATCTGAACTGCTGGAGTGTGCTCACAGCATTGCATCAGCCACTGCACTGAGATAAACCTCTTGTGCTCTACCTACACTGATTAACAATGCGAACTTTGATAAGCAGTTCTCGATAATCAGTTCTCAACAATTATTTGTTATTATTAAAGTTTAACATTATAAAATTAACAAAAATAATATAAAACTCATATTCTGGCTAAATAGCCACATGGCCGCCGAAAACCATATATTCCCTTCCCGTTCTCCTGCCAATCCCTAGCTTGTCGTGCATTCTTTCCAAAAATTGGGACTTTTTAAAACACCATGGAATGCAGGATAAATTGTTAAAAATCAGGACTGTCCCGCCAAAAGCAGGACATCTGGTCACGTTATACTTGATCCACCAGCAGTCTAACCATAGGGTTCAGGATCAACACCGAGTCTTATAGTATACAGTCAGGGAAAGACTGTAGTATAATATCTTTCATGCAAGAGGAAAATAGCTTATTATCAGGTCCCTAGGAATGCTGTGCATAAATAGCATTTTTCTTTCCTAACTCTCTGATAAATTCCTGTAGCTCTTCTATGGTCTGCCATAAGGGTGGGGAGGATGGAAGATTGCCCACATTCAACCAAGCTTCTTAGCATGTTCCCTGTATCCATGCCAGCATGGATACCACCTGTTCTTTGTTCAAAGCTCCATAGAGGTACTGTCTCAGAGTTGGTCATGTGGTAATCAATGCTAATTTAAATATTTCTTCCCCTGTTAGGAGGACGCCATCAGCACCTAAATCCCACAAGTGCAGCATCCAGCCTACTACAGACTCCTTCCCTCTGCCTATACCTGTATATTCCCTTATGGAAGTGAACTGATACTCTTATGGTGCCCGGTTCACTCGCTGCAGCCAAGGCTGTTCTGTCTTCATCTCTGAGATCATTACCAGTCATACTTGCAAGTCCGGTATCTCTATCGTGTCCCCTCTTCCTCCTCTAATGGGAGAGAAGAGAGGGATGAATCCTTCATGGGGTCCCAAGTCTTGTGGTCCCAATTTGCCCTGACCATGACTGCTCAAACCCAGCAGCACTGTACTTGCTTTCCTTTCAGTTTTGCTACCCTGTAGGCTAAGGTTTCTTCCTTCTCATTACTCTCACACAGATGTTGTGAGAGCCCTTCAGTAGTAGCCTCCTATGCCAGGCAGATTTCCCTTTCTAATTAAAGATCCTCCTCCAAACAGTGATTCTGAGCAGCCAGTGCTAATGCCTCTTCCCAAGAAAACCTCCAAGCACAAGGAGGAACCAGGCTGCAGTGGCCACCATATGTAACCTTACCATCTTTCCTTTCTTTATCTCTCTTCAACCTCTCCCATAATTCTGCTATCTGGTGGACATTTTGGGGGCATCCTCATACTCAAACTCTAGTCCCCAAGACTCCAGTGCTTGTGTCATCTGGTCCAAAGCATGAGTAGTTGGCCAACCTGGGATTTTCTCTAGCAGAGCCTATTTTGATCCCATTTTGCCCCTAGGTTTAGTGGGTCCTTTGAAATTCTGCTCACAGCACCAATTGTTGGGAGAAAGCCCCAAAAGTATAAATTCAGAATTGATTCTGAAGAACTGACACAAATTCATAAGAGCTTTAATAGGAGAAAATTACATATACAGGCAAAGCCTCTGCTCCCAGTGGTGGCCAGCCATGAAGAATCAACATCCCTCCCAGGAGAGGGCCTCTTTTTTATAGAAGATTACTAGTAAAACCATATGGTGCATAATCACATAGACAACCAGAAAGAACAATGCATTCATAAGTTAACAATGTGATTACATCAGGCATTTATCACACTCTATACATTCATTAACTTCCTTCCAGGGGCATGGAGTTTATCTTTAGGCAGCATTTTGGTTTTCTTGGTAGTCAGCCAAGCCTGAGGCCTAGGAGAGTCAAATAATTATAGAGAATTATAGAGTCTAACATTTCCCAGATGCCTTTGCTGCTGGAGCCATATTGCATCTCAGTGAATTTCCCTACAAAGGTGTTCCAATTTACATTGTCATCAGCAAGTATGTGAAATGTGCTCATTTCTAAATTTTTGTGGTACTTTGGAGTATATGGGGGCAAAGTGGAAAAAGAAGGCACAGAGTAAGGAAGAAGAGAGATATATGAAAGAAAGAATAATAGTTGGTGTTCAATAATGTTGATGGATAATTGGACTTTTCAAATGCTGAACTTCTTCCTTAGAAGAAAAATGTAGCACAATAAGTGGTTTTGTTTTCTTCCAAAGCTTGGCACAATACTAGAGCAAGCAGGGGCTTCCTGTTAGCTTAAAAGTGGAAATAACATGCTGTTTTCAATGTGATTTTTAAAATTATAATGAGCCATGAACTGCCTTAATGAATCACTATCATATGAACAATACACTCTATCATCATTTCCAATCTTAAAATCCATTTCTAAAGCAATTACCTGTCTACTATATATCAGCCATCTGTTTTGCAGTAATTACATGAGCAAATCACTTAGCAACAGGATGCATTTCTCTTCTATATTTCCATAGCACAGCATGGCTATGGTTTTAAAGCAAGAAATAACAAAGTCTTCTGTTATTACAAATAAATATGTAGACACATGGTCTGTGCACATCTGTGGGCATGAGTGTGGCTATTCACTTTGTTGTTGTTTTTTACCTCTAGTTGCCATAGTAAATAGGTGTGGGTGGGATGGGGGGGGGAAGAGGATATTTGCCTTGCCTGGATTTCTCATAATAACAACTATTGCAGCTGCAGTAATTACTAGACTTACTATTTGCCAGAAACTGAAACTTGCTAAACTTTTACAGACATTATTTCATTTAATCCTTGCAACAATTTGATGAGGTAGATATTTTTATACCTAACTGCATAGTTTTAGCTCATTTATAGATAAAGAAATTGAGGCTTAGAGAGATTGAGCTCTCTAAGGTCACAAAGCAAGTGGCATAACTGAAATTATAAACCAGAATTATTTGTTCAAAAGCCCATGTTCTTAACCACAGTGTCCTTTGAGATGATCACAAATTTTGTTCATTTACTACATGGGAAACTTGGTGCTTTCTGGATAATTTCACATAGATTAATAATAAAGAAGTGATTTAAACTACCTCTGGCTTCCTCTTTTGCTCCTTTGGATGTTTCATGGTTCTCCCTCAGCACCATGCTTAGTGCTCTGGGTTCAGTTTAAGGCCTGTGGGGACAACTTTGGGTGCTGAGACATCCCCAAAGCAGGAAAACACTGATGTCCCAGCTCAAATAGCATACATAACACATATCTTTGTCAAGAGAATTTTATCTCCTTATCTAGAGATTGTCTTAATAAAATAACTAGTTATTAAGTCTTGTACATAAACAGACAACTTCGCTTGCCTGCTTTTTTGCTGGACAGACTCAGTTGATTAATCATATGCATTTCAAATTCAAAAGGACCAAAATTAAACTCACTTCATTTTCTTTCTCACCCTCTTCATACTTCCAAACTCACCCATGATTTCTCTCCCTTATCCGCCCACACAGTCATTCAATTACCACTCCTACCTTCCCCTTACCTTCACCCTCAAGCCACAGATATGTCTTACCCTAGCTATTATAAAAATCTCAGTTCCCTAATTCATATCTTTGCACCTAGTTTTGGCCTGGACCAGTTAGTCGCTCACTGCACTGCAACCAAAAGGATCTTTCTAAAATTCCCATCTGATTTTTTCAAACCCTTGATAAATAGTAGATATTTCCACATTACCCTTTGAATGAGCTTTCAGCTCCTTTCTTGGATTCACATAGTCCTTCATATTTGGTTCCTGTATCACTCTGCAGCCTCACCTCTGGAGATGAATGAGTCCCCTCCATTCTAGCCACATGGATTCACTTATTGGTCCTGAATATGTCCTCTTATCTTCAGGCCATTGCACTGGTTGTTCCTTGAGCCTTCACCCAAAATGTGATCCCATTATAACTCACTAACTCCTACCCAGTTCAAATTCAATTCAGAAATTACTTCTTCTAGAAAGCCTTCTAGGGTCAGAATAGAAATCCCTCCCAGAATCCCTCACAACAGCTTAGACTTCCCCAATGATTGCATTTGTCACACTGTTTTGCAGCTATTCGTTTACCTCTCACTTGGTTCCTGGTTTATAATTCTTATCTACTTGCTGAAGGGGTGACTGAAAGTTTACTGCAGTTTTATGATGGAATTTCCAAGACCTCTCTCCTCTGGCTAACTGAGTTAAAGTGTTTAATATAATACCCAACATATAGTATGTGCTCATCAAATGTTAATTTTGCCGAGTAAATGCCCCAAACAATCTTTCTTGTGAGATGCCAAGTTCACTACAAATGTAGTCCCAAGTCCTCAGGAACACACATATATTGGTCATATCTGTAAGATCTTGGCTCAAAAGATAAGTCATTTTAGGAAGATGACCAGCACAACCTTTGCCTTCAGACTGAAGATGGATAAGCCTAAGGTAAGGAAGTCTGCTTTATTTTGTATTCTAATTCTTAAGTTTTCCACACATGAAAAAAAAGAAGACAACAGAGCAGGAAGAGGAGAAAGAGAAAGAAGAGGAGAAAGAGGTAACGAAAGGAAGAGAAGAGAAACAGGAAGAAGAGGAAAAGAAGCAAGATAAGTAGGAGAAGAGAAAAGAATTATAGGAAGATGATAGAGAGTAGGAAGAGGAGGAGAAAGAACAGGAGCAGATGAAGGAGACAACAAGCCTCTCCCCCAGCTGACACCTTCTTTGACTTTAGGAGGAGTGCTATAAACTGTGGGAGAAATCCTAGCCTGACGGCAGAGGGACAGGGAATAGCTGGGCCTCTCATTGTCTCAGAGACCCCAAGACAGTTACCTTTGTGAAAATAAAACAAAAGAGTTGAACTAAAATTTTCTAAGATTTCTTCTAGGTCTAAAATATTAATGCTTTATAGAAAACCATGCTTTTGATGCTTTTAAATCCTGCCTGAAGAATGGATATTACAGATAAGTTCAATGTCTTTTAGGCAACATGAGAAAAAGCTATCAGTAGAATCAAATTGTGATAATTTATTTTTGTGTGTTTTGTTCTTGTTTTTTCAACTTGACAGGGTCATGGAATGCCAAGATATTTGATCAAACATTATTCTGGATGTATCTGAGAGGGTGTTTCTAGTGAGATTAGTATTTCACTCAGACTGAATAAAGCTGATTGCCCTCCATAATACAAGTGGACCTCATCCAACCAGTGAATTGAACAAAAAGGCGGATCATCAAAAAAAAAGAGTAAAAGAACTCTTCCTTGAATGGACAATAATCTAAAGGAGTTCATCACCACCCAACCAGTATTATATGAAATGCTGAAAGGTATCCTATGAGAAGAGGAAGAAGAAAAAGTAAAGATAAAAATTATGAACGACAAATCCATATCTATCAACAAGTGAATCTAAGAGACTGGACAATAATCGTACACCTATGGATGAGGACAGCGGGGGGGAGGGGAGGCAGGGACAGAGGATGGGGTGGGAACTGGGAGGAGGGAAGTTATGGGGGGGAAAGAGGAACAACTGTAATAATCTGAACAATAAAGATAAAATTTTAAAAAACTAAAAAAAAAAAAAACTCTTCCAAAGGACTGTTATGCATGCATTTAAGCATAACCAAAGGACACAGACCACTGGAGGGAAGGGGAGGCTGGGGGAAGGGCAGGGGAAAAAAAGAGATATTTGTACTAATCTTTGTAATACTTTATGTAATTAAATAAAAAAAAATAAAAATTAAAAAAAAAAAAAAACTCTTCCTGCCTGACTGAGCTGGGACATCAGTGTTTTCTTGCCTTTGAACTTGAACTGAAACATAGGCTCTTCTTAGGTCTTGAGCTATAACTTATACCACTTAATTGGACTTGGATGGGAACTATAGCATTGGCTCTCCAGAGTCTCAAGCTGGCTGACAGCAGATCTTGGGATTTCCCAGACGCCATAATCATGTGAGCAAATTCTATCTATCTATCTATCTATCTATCTATCTATCTATCTATCTATCTATCTCTATCTCTATCTCTACCTCTACCTCTACCTCTATCTCTACCTCTATCTCTACCTCTATCTCTATCTCTATCTCTATCTCTCTCTATCTCTCTCTCCATAAATACATATAATTAGGATGCTCCAGAAACAGAGAGTTCAGCAAGACCTGGCTATTTTCCTCCTCTCTGGAACCATAAGATTTTTCCCAGCTAATTTTGTGGAGCTAACAATCTCTACAAGAACTAGGATTCAAGTAGCAACAGCTTTCTAGATCATGGAGTGCTCTGTACCATCCGGAATATCACAGATAATCAGAGCTCCTCTGCACTCGCTGTGAAGCCATGACATGTGCAGCTTGGGTTGAAGGCCTGGAGAAAGGGCTGACGCACAAAATTAATACACAAGTAAGAAATATATATTTAGAAATTATGGGGGAAGTCAGATGGATACTTAGTTCTAGTGATTAAGCTCACTGAATATCCAAACCCATATCCTTTTATTTACTAGAATACACATTTGTCCTTTAGTAATGCAAACAGGCATATCAAAGGTAAAGTTTGGTAAACAGTAAAAGACTATCAGGTTAGGGGATTGCCTCCAGCCATTCATTCAACAGCATGTAATAATATGCAGATTTTCAGCCCTGCTGAATATTAAAGCCCCATTCAGCCTTCTGACAGACTTCTTGCATTTGTATATTAATTACTGTTGGTCGTTGCCTCCAGCAAGTCCCCATTTTTTGATTTCTCAATAGATGTGGAAAGGAGTATATGCCACTTGCAGAGCTTCGACCCTTTTATAATTTTTATTTCGTGTCTGCAGACTAGAATCTAATCTAATAAAAGAGTAATATGCAAATTAACCATCACTTTGAGACACCCACAAGCCATGCCCACAAGCCACGCCCACCGACCAATCAGAAGATATGTAAATTAACTCAACTAAGATGACGGTGCCCAGTCCACCTAAGCCCCAACTGAAGTAGCCAGGACTGTTTAGCCAGGCAGGTAGTGGGGGAGGTGGGGGGGGGGGGGCCAGGGGCAGAGCCATCAATTGCAGGAACCTGGAAAGGGGCGGAGGCAGCGACTGTGGGGCAGGGGAGGTTGGGGGGTCTTCTGCCCAGGCCTACAGCCTCCAGCAGAGACCCCCGGCCTGGGAAGGAGCAGAGCCGGCCATCGTGGAGGTTGGGGCGTCTTCTGCCCAGGCCTGCATCGTCAACCAGAGGCTATAGGTTTAGGTAGGGGTGGAGCTGGGATTGGAGGGGCAGGGGTGGAACTGGTGATGTGAGTGAACTACAGAGGAAATACCTTTTCTAAGCGCTCATTGGCTAAGCTCCCTGTGTGTCACTGGTAATATTCTTAGTAACTTGGGTAATAAGAATCCAAAAAGGTGATCTAGGGTTTTTCCACCACACTCCTGGAGAAAAAAAATGAAGGTCCATTGCTGGAGGGCTAAGAAATGTCATATCCTGCCCTAGCCAGTTTGTCTCAGTGCATAATGCCTCAGTCTGCTCACTGCAGGGTGTGGGTTCAATTCTGACCAAGGGCATGTACCTAGGCTGCAGGCTCCTCCCTGGCCAGAGCCCAGGTCAGGGTATATGCAGGAAGCAGTCAATCAAAGTGTTCCTCTCACTTTGATGTTTCTCTCTGTTTTTTCCTTCTCTTCCACATTCTCTAAAAGTCAATGGAAACATATCCTCAAGTGTGGATAAAAAAAAAAAAAAAAAGAAAAAAGAAAGAAATGTCATATCGTATGAAAGACACGTCTTGAAAATGCCTAAAGAAAGTTGTTATTTTTTCATGGTGAAGGGACTGGGTCTGTGTTAATGAAAACACCTTGGTGACTGCAGTGACTGGCAGTGGCTTTAGCAGTGGAGTGATGGGGTTGGTGGCTTCCCCTGGTTAGCCTGGTTGCCTCCCACAAAGGGAGGCCAGAGTGTGGCTTAGGCCCACTTCCCAAGGGGAGCAGGGAGCGGGCCTAAGCCATCAGTAGGACATCCCCTGAGGGCTCCCAATATGTGAGAGGGGGCAGGCTGGGCTGAGGAAACCCCCACACACAGTGCATGAATTTCATGCACTGGGCCCCTAGCTAAACATATAAGAACAAGAATAAGACAGGCAATAGTGGTTATGCTAAATGGCAAACATAAGGCGATCCAATGAGAAGAATTAAATTCTTTTATGTCCTTTTTTTCAATTGCTGCCAGGCATAGAAGGAATTAGTTTGTAAGTTTGCCTGAGATATTTGTACAATATGCTGCTATTCTAAAATATTAAGGATGGTGTTACCTTTACTCCAAGCTCCAAAAAGGTGATTTTTTTATTGACAAAAGCAGTGCAAATACTGTCTTGTTGGGAGTTCCTTATAAGGTGCAAGTGGAATTATCTAAGCTACCGTTAAAACTATATCATTTTATTGGTTCAAATGCAGGAGGAATTTCTCAACAAATCCTCCTTCATACCATGAGATGGAGTGAGTAACTTTAACATATAAATAGAATATGGTCCCCTTCCATTACAGGGTGCAATTATTACTATATGCAGTCCTATAGGGGCTCCAATCCACAAGGAGAAAAACTGTTCCTTGGTGGGGTGCCAATCATTTTAGTGGAAGGATGTCTTAATATTGTTAAATTTTCTTTGCCTCTCTCAGGAGCAAGTAGTGATGGTAAATGTATTTGGGCTTTTAAGGGGTCTTACCCATGGAGAGTCAGGAAATATAAGTCTAATATACTTCCCCGGTTTGTCCCTAGTAGTATTACTGTACCACTGATGGCTCCTAGCATGCCAAGAAAAACATCTTTAGGTCTTCTTTGGGTTCCAGTCTCCTCACAAGTTAACTCAGCTATCTGGACGGTCTTCTTAATAATCTCCCAAGTCACCTCTGGGTTGTTTATCACCTGCCTCTTTCTCCTCCCAATCCTTATCTTCAGTGTGTTTCCTGGTGCTGCTGTCTGTGGCTAGGGTAGCCAATTGTCTGCAGCTGCAAGGTACGGTTCCAGGTGCAAGATCCTCATTAATCTGGCCAGTTCCTCTCTTTGATCCATATTGAAGTTTAATATTGTTACAGAAGAGCAAAGAAATGCCAAGCATGCCTCATGGAGAAAATGGAATGAGTCCTTTATTAGACTTTGGTTAACCAAAGGACCCTGGGAAGAAATTTCCAAATCAGAGTGCAGTGACACACAGGGACTTTGCTTTTATAACTTTCTTCCCCCGCTCCCCTTGAGGCCCTGGAGGAAGGCCACCCCCGAGGATGGTTCTGAGCTGGCTGGTGCCAGCACAACAGCCCCCTGCCCTTCCTCAGGGTAGGGCTTTGTTCAGTTTTTTTTTCCTTTTTTTTAATTTAATTTTTTAAAAATTATTATTACATAAAGCTTTACAAAGATTAGTACATATATCTCTTTTCCCCCCTGCCCTTACCCCCGCCTCCCCTACCCCCCAGTGTTTTGTGTCCATTGGTTATGCTTAAATGCATACACAAAAGTCCCATGTCTGATCTGTTACCCTCCCCCATGTCCCTGTCCTTGTTGCTGTAATTTGACAGTCTGTTTGATGTTGTTCTGCCTCTGAATCTGTTTTTGTTCACCAGTTTATAATGGTTATTATTATCCATAAATAAGTGAGGACATGTGGTATTTTTCTTTCATTGACTGGCTTATTTCACTTAGCATTATGTTCTCCAACTCCATCCATACGCCTGCAAATGCTAAGAACTCCTTCCTTTTTACAGCAGCATAGTATTCCATTGTGTAGATGTACCACTGCTTTCTAATCAATTCATCTGCTGATGGGCACTTAGGCTGTTTACATATTTTTGCTATGGTAAATTGTGCTGCTATGAACATAGGGATGCATATGTCCTTTCTGATTGGCGTTTCTGGT
>PVJC01039792.1:0-16086 GCA_004026665.1 Murina feae | reverse complement strand
ATTACGCATAGACATATGGCTAAATTTCATAAGGAGTGAAAATGGAAGAGATAGTGCATGAGTTCTCAAAAAACTTTTAATAAAACATTGGGGGATATATAAAGAATTCTGACTAATTTTGGAATGTAGAACTATGGGTATGCAGGACAGAAACTTTTTAAAGTTGTCAATGTGAGCTAAATCTTAAAGAGTGTTAGGGACATAAGCAGTAGACTGTGAAGTCATTCCTGTTGAAGGAGCAATTGGACAGAGGGAGCTGAGAAAAGTGAAAGGTACCCTCAATGAAGACAACATATCTACTTTCATTTGAGTATGTGAGAAGTTGGAAATCAAGTTTCATATAATGATCTGCTGGTGAAGTTTTAAAAATACATGCATATAGACATATCTATTAGTGTACATTGATTTAAAATAAACTTTACAAATGAAAAGGATGTGTAACTCACAATTTTATTAAAAACTAGGGGCCGGGTGCACAAAAATTTGTGCACTTGGAGGGGGTTCTCTCAGCCCAGCCTGTGCCCTCTCGCAGTCTGGGACCCCTCGGGGGATGTCCACTTGCTGGAATGCCTGGCCAGCCTGGGTGAGGGGCTTATGGCTGTTTGCAGGCTGGCCAACACCCCCCCCCCAGTGGGGACCCTCACCCCATGGGGGTGTGGCCAGCCTGGGTGAGGATCTGCGGGCCGTTTTCAGGCTGCCCACAGCTCCCATTGACCTTAGGTCCCAGCGAGGCTGACTGGAATCAGGTTTCTGGGGTTTATTTATCTCCTCTAATTGAAACTTTGTTACCTTGAGTAGAAGCCTAGGCAGGCAATGGAAGCCTCCTGTTTGCTTCAGCTCTGTGGCTTCAATAATTGAAACATTGTTGCTTGAGGAGAGGCCCACCGGCCTAGTCAGGCAGTTGCAATGGAAGCCTCCTGCTTGTTCCAGCTCTGTGGCTTCTGGCCGCCATCCTGGCTGGGTTAATTTGCATACAGCCACTCTGATTGGCCGGTGATCATTGCTTGGCTGGTGGGCATGGCTTGAGTGTCTCGGAGTGATAGTCAATTTGCATACTACTCTTTTATTATATTAGATAATAAAATATAAAATACTTTTTATAGAATTTTCATATAGCCAAATGATTCTCACAGAGTACTTTCATCAGTTTTGGCTGTAATTGACAATGCAGGGTAGTTCCAACATGAATATTGGTTGATACCTTTGTTTACATTAGTTAGTAAGATAAAGTAAAACAATAAAGATGAATGCTGAACTTTCATTCATTCATATCTGACACTAACAACTTCTTTGTTAAATCAGATAATAGAGCTTGAATACTGGGGGGAAATTTACTCCATTTGTTACAGTATTCATAACTGGAGGGCTATAGGCATGACACATGTTTAAGTTTGAACTGCATTATAAATGTTTTTCTATCACTTTCTTAAATCTAGACCAGGGGTCAGCAAAATACAGTCTATAAGTCAAATCTTTCTTTGTGTGCTATCTGTATCTTGTTTTGGAATCAAGATAATAGCATTACAAAATGTACATAGCATATAAGAAATAATTTTCTCTTTTCTGGAATTTGATAGAATACAATTTGTTGCTGGGACATTCTTTAATGGCTCATGTTGCTGTTTTTAAATACTTTCCAGAATTTTGTTTATTTCATACTTTTAAAAATTTAGTGCATGGTTTTTTATACTTATTAGTTTTAAATTTATCATTTATAATCTTTAAACATGCATTGTGTAATTATTTATATTTTATTCTGTATTTTAATTGATTACTGTAATATTTACAATCTCTTCTTTTCTCATAGTATTGACAAATGTTTATTTTGTTACTCTTAAAAAGAGTTTTTGGCTTTCTTTTTTTTTGAGAATACTTTTTATTATACAGGTGTTATATACACAACAATTAATTTTCAAACATATACAGGCATGGAGTTCAATTGCAAATCTCCCTGGCACCTCGTCCACTGTACCGCACACTCCTGGTTGAGATCAGCCCAAGAGGAATGAGACACAATGTTATTGCTTTGAGACCAAATAGCTTCAATTAAATAAAATCTTTTGCGTCAAGAAAAGAGCCCAGGATCCTAATTCCTAAGCCATGTGTACATATGAATAAAACCTAAGGATGTATTTTAGATGACTTCATCCCTTTTAAAAGTCATTAAAATGAAACGCCATTTCTCAAAAAGTCATTCTAAAGTGCACCGGTTGATGAAAGGAAACTTGACTTGGGTGACGGGCACAAAATGTAATATATGGACGATGTGTTATAGAACCATACCCCTGAAACCTATATAATTTTATGAACCAATGTCACCCCAATAAATTCAATTTAAAAAAAAAAGAAGTGCACCTGTATTTACAGGCCCGATTAAACTATGCATAAACAAAATTTATACTCTCACACACTACTTCTCAAAATAACAGTGACTCCTCCAGGAATTGGGGAAGACAGGTAGCAAAAATTGCTTCATGCCTACCTTTTTCAACTTTGCTGAAATCACCAAGATGTGTCATCAAGGTGTGAAAGAAATTTGAAATAAAACTTTCATATATTAAAGGAACAGGTCATTTCAAATAATTAATTGAAGAGTTAATTCTCAAAGTTTTGTGGGTTTTTTTTCATTGAATTTATTGGAATGACATTGGTTAATGAAATTATACAGGTTTCAAGTATACAATTCTACAATATATCATCTGTCAGGTCTCCTTGAGTCAGGTCTTCTTCCATCACCATTTATCACCCCTTTACCTTTTTCTGCCTTCCTCATTACCCTTTTTCCTCTGGCAATCACCATACTAAGAAGAAAAGGAAAACATGGAATTATCGTCAGGCTGTGTTTCCACAAGTTTTGTGAAACCAGAGGACCCCCTTTGAACAAGGGGATTTTAAGTGTGTCCAATACCACCCATTAATTCATTGGTAAGAGGATCTGATTCCTACTGTATGTAGGGTTTGATATCTGAAGACATTAGATAAAAATATTTTTTAAAGATAAATATTTAGTGGGCACAAAAGACATAAATTATCTTAACACTGAAAATTATTCTTGATTTGAGTCACATCAATTTGACATTTCCACAGCTAAAGCATGTAGTGTTTTTGTTAGACCAGGGGATAGATTTAAAAGGCTGGAGAACTTTTCCGATGCAGGAAGAATGGGGTTCAAAATAATAAAACAAACCTAATGAGTAAAGGACCAGTAATTGTCACTTTTAGATAACTTATTTTGGAATCAAGATAACAGCATTACAAATTGTACATAGCATATAAGAAATAATTTTCTCTTTTCTAGAATTTGATAGGATACAATTTGTTGCTGGGACACCTTAGTGCCAGAGAAATCTGAGGACTCCAAGAGGGCAGGGCAAGATCTGGAAACCAGCGAGACCTTACATTGTTAATCCTTACCTGAGGATATTATCCCATTGCTAGGGTCTCAACTGAGGCCTTTTTAATGGGAGTGCATGTAACAAGCTAAATTGGTCCCCAAGCAAGAGGCGTTCCCCCAGGGGAGTGTGGTTTTGAAAATGGTTCTCCTTCTGACTCTCAGCCTTTTGTTCCACCCATTTTGTATCCAGTGCTTCTCCATTTCCTCAGAGTATGGGGGGTGGGGGCGTTCTCTCTTCCTGTGGCCAGCTGAGAGAGAGAGAGAGAGAGAGAGAGAGAGAGAGAGAGAGAGAGAGAGAACGGCAGGGGCTGATGAACTCTTGTGTAGAACACGATGAGGTTTTAGGAAAACAAGACTGAGACAAAAATATAGGGTAAAGCTGGGCCTGGGTATGGTGTCTGCCCTCTGATGGAGGGACAGACAGACCACCAGCACTGGAAGTAAGTTTAATATACATATATATATATATATATATATATATATATATATATATATATATAATTTTTTTTTCGAAGTAACCGGAAGTTACATCACATCTGGATGAGCCTTGAGTTCCTAGAGACATAATAGGATCCACCCCCCTTAGCACCTGGCGGGAAAGGTCAGACCGAGTGGTGTCCTAGCCCCCTTTGACTCGGACCGCCCCCAGTGTGTGGCTCAGCCTACCCTGAGTTCCGTTGACGATATCTAAAAAACACCTGAATGTGCTAGCCCAAAGCCCTCCACATCGTCTGGCTGGGATCGGCTGGACTCTGGTCTCTAGATTCATGTAGGATGTGTCTATGATGACCACAGCCTCTTTTATGCAAATCTGCACCGCAGACGCAGGCACTGGTGGCCCCGCCTCCAAACCCCTGGGTAATCAGCTAGTTCTGAAGGTGGGGCCTCCAAAACCTGGCGGGCGTTCAGTCTTGGTTGGGAAGGTCTCTAAATTGTTTATACGCTTGCTGTGCAGCCAACAGCATGTTCTTCCTCTGTCATCTCATTATGTTACAGAAAAACCGGAGAAGAACCAAGCAACGCTTAGAGAGATGGAGTTACATTTATTACTCGCGAGCCCAGAGGAAAATGTTTCTCAAATTCTGGGTGAAATCACACAGGAAGTTTCCTGTATTTATATGATTTTACCTTCTTTGTCTCCCAAATATGTTTTTTTCTGGTTCCCTTTGCAAGTTCTTAAAGGGCCCTATGTGCTGGGGCTTTGAGACCTCAACCAAAGGCTTGGCCTGACGCTAGCACTGATAACTTCGTCCGGAGAAGGTTTAATGGCCTCTCTGAAGTGGGAGTAGTCTTATTTTTCCTTATTATTTAAGCCAGCAAGCATTTCCAGAAGCCAGAAATAGCAGGGTTAAAATGTCAAAGTTTTTATGTAAGATGGATGCATCATTTATGCCCTCTGCGATGCTGAGGTGAGGTGTAATTAAGTACTCATCCACCAGTTTACAGGGAAACAGCTTCACACCAAAATCCAAAGCCAAATGCATGGCCCCCTCATTTTCCATGCAGACAGCCGGTCAACAGGCAGCTCCGTTCTCTTCACCTTGACCTCCAAAGGCACTGTGGACAGGTGGAGCAGGGTCCTGCCAAGTCCCTTCCTTGTATTATTCTATGTATTATTCTTCTCTACATTTTTATTCTTATTAGAGGCCCAATACATGAAATTTGTACAAGGGGCTAGCCCCCGCTGCCAGAGAAGCTGCCTCTGGCCCCTCACCCTCCATGTCCAGAAGATGGGGGGTAGAGGGGGAAATGTCTGGTCTAATTAGCATATTACACTTCTATTATTATACTAGAGGCCCAGTGTACAAAATTCGTGCACTTGGGGGGCTTCCTCAGCCCAACCTGGCCCCTCTCACATACTGGGAGACCTCAAGGGATGTCCTACTGGTGGCTTAGGCCCACTCTCTCTCCCCTTGGGGAGCAGGCCTAAGCCACAGTCTGGCCTACCTTTGTGGGAGGTGACCAGGCCAATCAGGGGAAGCCACCAGCCCCATCACCCCACTGCTGCAGCCACTGCCAGTCACTCCAGCCACCAAGGTATTTTCATCAACACGGACTCCAGTCCTTTCACCATGAAAAAATGACAACTTTCTTTAGGCATTTTCAAGATGTGCCTTTCATAGGATATGACATTTCTTTCTTTCTTTCTCTTTTTTTATCCTCACCTGAGGCTATGTTTCCATTGATTGTTAGAGAATGTGGAAGAGAAAGGGAAAGAGAGAAAAACATCAAAGTGAGAGGAACACTTTGATTGGTTGCCTGGCCTGGGCTATGGTGATGGAGGAGCCTACAACATAGGTACATGCCCTAGGTCAGAATTAAACCCAGACCCTATGGCAGGCTGAGGCATTATGCACTGAGCCAAACAGGCTAGGGCTGGATATGACATTTCTTAGCCCTCCAACAGTGGACCTTCTTTTTTTTTTTCCAGGAGTGTGGTGGAAAAACCCTAGATCACCTTTTGGGATTCTCATTACCCAAGTTACTATGAATATTACCAGTGGCATACAGGGGGCTTAGCCAATGTGCAGTAAAAAAGGTGTTTCCTCTGTAGTTCACTCAGATCATGGGCTCCGCCCCTGCCCCTCCAATCCTAGCTCCACCCCAGGCCTTTAGCCTCTTTTCCAAGGATGCAGGCCTGGGAAGGGGACCCCCAGACCCCTGCAATCACCAGCTCCACCCCTGCCCAGGTCCCTGCGATTGCCGCCTCTGCCCCTCCCAGGTCTGCAGTCTCTGCCCAAGGCTGCAGGCTTGGTCAGAAGAACCCGAAGCACCTGTGATTGCTGGCTTCACAGATCCCAGGCCCCTGTGATCACTGGCTCTGATCCTGCCCTCCCTGGTTGCCAGCTTCTCCGTGCCCAAGCCCCTGCCCCTCCTATTGCTGACTTCATGGAGCTCAGGCCTCTGCCATCACCAGCTTTGCCTCTGCCCAGGCCTGCAGTCTCTGCCTGAGGCTGCAGACCTGGGCAGAAGATCCCCAAACCCTTGCGATCACTGGCTCTGCCCCTGCCCAGGTCCCTGTGATCCCTGACTCTGCCCCTGCCCAGGCCTGCAGTCTCTGCTCCAGGCTGCAGGCCTGGGCAAAAGACCCCCAAACCCCTGTGATCTCCAGCTTTGCCCTTCCCAGGTCCCTGTGATACCCACCTCTGCCCTTGCCCATGCATGCAGTCTTTGCCTGAGGCTGCAGGCCTGGGCAGGGGACCCCCAGCCCCCTCTGATCCCCTGCTCTGCCCCCTCAACCCCCCTCCTGCCTCCCCTGCCACCTGCCTGGCTAACAGGCCTGGCCACTTCAGTGGTGGGGCTGAGGCAGACTGGGCTTGGCCATCTTTGTGATGGAGTGATGACTAATTTGCATATCACTCTTTTATTAGATAGGTAGATTCTCTCTTTATAATTTGCTTTTTCTTGTTTTTTTATTCTGTTGTTTCTATTCAAGTTTTCTGAATTAAAATTTTAATCTATTGAATTTTAAATATTTATTTTTTTCTTATCTTAGCAGCATTTCCCAAATTTTGGTTTGTTTGTTTTTTTCTGTAGTTCAGTTCTAAGCACTTCACTGTTACTTTAACCCAAAGGCAAATTAATAATATGCTTTGGAGCTTCCAATATGTGGGATTTTTAAATAAACTGTACATAGTTTATTTGTTTTGGTTAGGCAATATATTCTGTAAGATGTTAATTCCTTGGAATTTATTTAATATTTATCTGCGACCTAGAATATAATACATTGTTGCAAATGTACATTTGTTCTTTGTTGGGTGTTGATTTTTTAATGCATTTATTAGTTCAAATGTATAACTTTGTATATTTTTTACATATTTATAGTTTTCAATTTCTGAGATGCATGTGTTTCAAACTATAATTGTTCACATATATATTTTTCCTTGTAGTTGTTAGTAATCCTATATAATAAAAGGGTAATATGCAAATTGACCCTAACAGCAGAATGACGGGGAATGTCTGGTCACTATGACACACACTGAACACCAGGGGACAGACACTCAATGCAGGATCTGCCCCCTGGTGGTCAGTGCACTCCCACGCAGGGAGCTCTGCTCAGCCACAAGCCAGGCTGCCAGCTGCCAGCACAGCAGTGGTAGCAGGAGCCTCTTCTGCCTCAGCAGAGTTAAGGATGTCCCACTGCAGCTTAGGCCTGCTCCTCGCTGGCAAGTAGACATTCCCCAAGGGCCCCTGGGCTGTCCAAGGGATGTCTGGCTGCCAGCTTAGGCCCCATGGCCAGGGGAGTGGGCCTAAGCCAGCAGGTGGACAACTCCCGAGGGGCCCAGATTGCTAGTGGGCACAGGCTGTGCTGAGGGCCATCCCCAAGTGCACAAATTTATGTGTACCAGCCCTCTAGTTTATAAATAAAAGTAAAGGATATTTGTCCAGAGAATTGTTTACTATTTATTATTAATATCTGTAAAAACATGTAATGAGATTTGGAAGCAGTCTACAATTCATATTAAATAAGTGGTGGCCCTAACCAGTTTGGCTCAGTGGATAGAGCATCAGCCTGTGGACTGAAGGGTCCCAAGTTCGATTCCGGTCAAGGGCATGTACCTTGGTTGCGGGCACATCCACAGTAGGAGGTGTGCAGGAGGCAGCTGATCAATATTTCTCTCTCATTGATGTTTCTAATTCTCTATCCCTCTCCCCTCTCTCTCCCTTCCTCTCTGTAAAAAAATCAATAAAATATATTTTAAAAATAAAAATAAATAAAAAAATAAAGAAGTGGTGGCTGGGGAAATAGTCTGTGTTCTTTTTTTTTTTTTTTTTCACATGATGTGGTTTGCAGCTGAACTTCTCCTTCAGAATGGAGGTGCTCATTCCTTAGATGCTTAAGATATTTATGGTTGGCAGATGTCAACGAAAGTCCTTTTCTGAAAAATGGCCTCAGCTGAAGGGAGCCACACACAAAGTTATGCCTCCCAATCAAATGATTGATCCACATGGACATTAAAGACTGTGTCTCTTATCTCAAGGAAGAACAACTCTGAAGAGCCATACAAGCTGCAGAGAACCCTATCTGAGGCATTTGTTACAGCTCTGTCTCAGTGTAACCCCTCCCTTTGCCCAGAGTTATCTCCTTCCCTCCCTCACAGGGGTTAGTCCTGGTCCTGAGAGCACTCTCCACATTATCTGCACAAAAACCTCCATTTCAGAGTTTCTTCCTGAGGGAATGGAGCCTTAAACAATGCACTTTCACTTGTGAGATTGAATGAGTTTAAAAATAGATGTATACTTCCACAAGAAGACTACACACTGCTCCTAGTGATTGTTGAGGAGCTCATTTTTTAAATATTAACACCAGTATTAATGGGTAGTGGAAATTAGCCTTTGCTATCACAGAAGTTGAAGGTGTGGGGTGAAGATCTGCTCATGTGATGTTGAAGAAAGCAGACATCGACCTCACCAAGAGGACAAGTGAGCTCACTAAGGATGTGGTGCAATGTATGGTCACCATTATACATAATCCACAATGGTACAACATCTCAGACTTGTTGTTGAACACACAGAAGGATGTGAAGGATGTGAAATACAGCCAGGTCCTGGCCAAAGGTCTGGACAACAAGCTCTGAGAAGACCTAGAATTACTGAAGAAAATTCTGGTCCAAAGAGGGCTTCACCTCTTCTGGAGTCTTTGTGTTCAAGATTAGTACACCAAGACCACCAAGAAGAAATAAATCAGTAGACCTTGTCTATTAATAAATAGCTTATACACCTAAAATATAAATAAATTCATAAACTGAATGGCAGGATAGTCCCTGTAATGTATCGCTCAACACATCCTTTTTTAATAAATGTACTAGAGGCCTGGTGCATGAAATTCATATATGGGAGGCTGGGGGTGACCCTTAACCTGGCCTGCACCCTCTTACAATCTGGGAGCCCTCAGGTAGGGTCCCTGGCCAGTGATAGGACCTATCAGGGCTTTCCTTCCCCTGGCTACTTGCAGCTGGCCCTGCCCCCACCACTACCACTAATTACCATTTGTGTGGTGCTGCCCCCCCCCCCACCACTGGTCGCCTCCCTCTGCAGGCAACAGGCATGGGGTGTGATTGTGGGGCAATCACTGGCCGGCCCCGCACAGCTACCACAGCATCATTGGCTGGTGGCCTGGGCCTTCCTCTGTGGGGCGACCAATTGCAGGACCCCCAGATGAATTGCCCAGCAGAGGGAGGCCCTGCCCACCCACCGCAGCACCACTGGCTGGGTAGCCTGGGCCTACCTCCTTGAGGTGATCAATCATGAGCCCTCCCCCATCGATCGCCCCACAGAAGGTCACCTGGGCCTCCCTCTACAAGGCTATCATAAGGCAATGGCAGGTCCCACCGACCAATAGCATCACACCCTTCTTGGCTGGCCTGGCACCAGTGCATGTCATAATGTAGTTGTCCAGAAGGTCATCAGGATGGTCAATCTGCTGTTCAGTCCTTTGGTCAATTTGCATATTATACTTTTATTGTTATAGATAGTGTGCTGATTTTTTTAAGAGAGAGAGAGAGAGAGAGAGAGAGAGAGAGAGAGAGAGAGAGAAGGCAGAGGGAGAGAGAGGGAAACATTGATGTGAGAGCACAACATCCATGGGCTGCCTCCTGCACATCTCCTACCAGGGTTCAAGCAGCAGCCTTCCTGAGTATGTGCCCTTGACCTGGAATCCAACTGGCAACCACCTGGTGCATGGAAAGATGCCCAGCCAACTGAGCTACACCAGCCAGGACACAACACATCTTTTTATGGTGGTGTCAGCTCCTAAAGACACCATCTTTAGACACACAAGAAATCCTATCTAATAAATAGAGAATATGCTAATCGACCCTCATGCTAATAAGGAAGGAATATGCTAATTGACTGTCATGTCCTCAAAGATGGAGGCACCCTCAGCCACAAGATGGCTGGCAGGGGAGGGTAGTTAGGGGTGACCTGGCCAGCAGGGGAGAGCAGTTGGAGCAACTGAGCTGGCAGGGGAGGGCAGTTAGGGGCTACTGGGCTGACAGAGGAGTAGTTAGGTGTCGATCAAGCTGGCAGGGGAGTGGTTAAGGGGTGATCAGGCTGGCAGGGGAATGGTTAAGGGGTGATCAGGCTGGTAGGCAGAAGTGGTTAGGAGCAATCAGGCAGGCAGGCAGGCATGCAAATGGTTGGGAGCCAGCAGTCCCGGATTGTGATAAGGATGTCCGACTGCCGGTTTAGGCCCTATGGGATTGGGTCTAAACCGGCAGTCAGACATCCTCTGAGGGGTCCCAGATTGGAGAGGGTACAGGCTGGGCTGAGGGACCCCCCACCCAGTGTACAAATTTCATGCCCCAGGCCTCTAGTTATAAAATAAAGAGAAATGAAGTAAAACTAGAAAAGTCTTAAAAATTAAAAGATTTTTGGTTTGGGTAGAGAGTTCAGAAGAGATTTAAAACCTGCTAGAGAAAAGTTTGAAAGGAAAGTCAAAGTAGAAATGAAAGTTTGTTCCTAACAAGGTTAATAAGTTTTATTAACAAAGCCTAACAGTGATGGAAAAGGTGATGAAAAGACACTTCAAAAGCATAAGAACTTGAGAATCAGAGAGAAAAGCTGCATAATAACAGAGGAGAAAGCATGTATGACAGCAACACAGAAGATCTTTGCAACAATGTGCTGTGTAACTTCAGCTATATGTAATAAGAATTTGAAAATAGAATATTTTAAAATGCTCTGTATTAGACTTGGAAGCTGAAATCAAGTGTTACAGGTCATCATTTTCTTTTGAATTCATAGGTGTATGTTCGTGACTGGCACCACACTGGAAACTGAGAGACATAAAGAGAAGAATTATACATTGTTGAGAACTTATATATTGTTAGGTCAAGAGAGAAACTGATATAAAAACAAATAAAAATAATAAAGGCAGGTAAAAATCACATGGGCTCACAAATGAAATTCATTCCATCGTTTTTTTAAAAATATATTTTATTGATTTTTTACAGAGGGGAAGGGAGAGGGATAGAGAGTTAGAAACATCGATGAGAGAGAAACATCGATCAGCTGCCTCCTGCACACCCCCTACTGGGGATGTGCCCGCAACCAAGGTACATGCCCTTGACCAGAATCGAACCTGGGACCCTTCAGTCCTCAGGCCGATGCTCTATCCACTGAGCCACACCGGTCAGGGCCCTTCAATAGTTTTTGAGGTGAATTGACATGCCCAAATGTAAGAGCATGGGTCATCATTTCAACTCAGGGAGTAAAATGAAAGGTGAGGAATGGCAAGCTCCCAGATGGCTTTAGTTTGGTTTGGCTCTGAAACACAAACACTGCACTCTTTAAGAGAAAATGATACTTCAGCATTTATGTTCACATGGGGAAAAAAAAAGAATTGTAAATCTTTGAAGAGGAAGTTGATTTTCACCAAGCTTTTAGCCTCAGTTTCAAAGGGCAAAAATAAATCCATTTCTGTTTAGATAACAGGTATTAATATTTCAATTTCCAACAAATCACAACAAATCCATGTTTTTTAAAGTTTCTCTTAAGTTTTTCTCCTTAAAATATTATTTAGTAAAATAGCTGTTTTTAGGCAAGTTACTGAAATAGAATAACCATAGCACATAAATTTTTGTAGTCAATCTTTTTTGAGCTGCCAAGTTCAATTATATAAATTATCCAAGTTTTCTAAAGTGTACACTGGAAGATATTTCCTAAAAAAGTCTGAGTTGTATATATATTATTATTAAAGTTTATCAATAAGTATCTTGTTCTATAATGTATTAAGATGATATAATTCTTCGTGAAGAAGTACACAGGTTCATAAAATAATTTCACAGACTTATATATAAAAATATACTTAATTAGATACATATTTTAATTTAGAAATCTACTTTTTAATAAAAGATAAATAAGTTTTTTGACTACAGTTTACATTCTAATTTTATATGTACATATATTTTAAAGATTTAGACATTTTTAATTAATTTATATTTACCTTTTTATTGGTTTAAGTAAGCCATTCTGATATCAAATAAAAAAGACTCTTGTATTTATTAAATATGTACAAATGTACTGAACTAAAGAGATACAGCTGAATGATTAATTATCTCATACTAGAGGCCTGGTTCACAAAAATTTGTGCACTTGGAGGCCAGGGGTTATCTCAGCCCAGCCTGTGCCCTCTCACAGTCTGGGACCCCTCGGGGAATGTCCACTGCTGGTGTGCCTGGCCAGCCTGGGTGAGGGGCAAAGGGCCATTTCAGGCTGCCCACAGCCCCTTCAAGGTTCGGGTATCTATTGGGGTGCCTGGCTGGAAGCACATATTTGGGATTTATTTAACATCTATAATTGAAACTTTGTTGCCTTGGTCCCCCACTCAAAGCCTGTGTTGCCCCTGGCAACTCAAGGTCCCAGCCCAGCAGGTATCTGGGGGTTTGTTTATCTTCTATAATTGAAACTTTGTAGCCTTGAGTAGAGCTCAAGGCCAGCAGGGCCCTGGCTTCCTCCATTGCCCAGGGCAACTCCAGCTCTGTGGCTGCTGCCATCTTAGTTGAGTTAATTTGCATATTTGCTCCTGATTGGCTGTAGGCATGGCTGTGGTCATGGTAGGTGTAACAGAGTGAGGATTAATTTGCATGTTACTCTTTTATTAGATTAGATGATAGTCAAAAACTTATAATCTTTAATGTCATAACTGTACTAATATTTTCTACTGAACTGTCATAGAAAAATGCAACACATAATCAATAAACATGCCCAGAAAAGGCACTGAGAGTCAAAAGAATCTTTCATTACTTAAAGCTAAGGGTCTTGTGATGAGGATTATTTTAAGATGATATTCATCCATCCTTTGAGCATCTGTAATTTCCATTCACTAAGGTGATTAACAAGTATGGTATCAAAGCATTTCCTTATGCAGAGGGCCAAAGTTGGTTGGTATCTGCTTTTTGTCCAAGACAATGAATGAGGCTGATGCAAAAACAAACAATCAAATAAACAAACAAAACCTACACAGAATTATCAAGACAAGGTTTTGGCTATTCATACCTCAACACTTATTTGCTTTCTGTGCTTAAACGTATACTACAGTAGAGGCTAACCATTTTCTACATTTTATTGCACAGTCAAACTAGGTAAGAGAAAAGCGAATATAAGAAATTTCATACACTCCATGTTTATTGTATAATCAAAACTGACATTTTCCTCACAGCAAATCAGTGAAAAGAGCACATTTTTATGAAGAAGAGAGTATTTAAGTAAGTTGCAGAATCTTACCACATAGATGGACAAGAAATCAGGATTGTAAATTTGAAAGTTATCCTGGTCCTTTTCCTCCCAACTCCTCCCTCCCAACATGCACACATGCAAATCATTAGCTAATAGTTTATCCAGATAAATCCATCTCTGTTAAATGTAAATATTCTTATTTAAAATTTAAACAATTCATACATTGTTACAAGAAATAGTTACAAAACTGCCATAAATAAGAAAAAAGAGGCTAGAGTAAAACTCACTAGAAAGAAAAGTTGTCCTAAAGCATTTAGAATATTAATCAACATTATAGCATGCACTATCACCAACATATGTATGGTTAGCAATTAGGGTTGTAATGGAAGACCAACAATTCAAACATGAAGAATGGTTGTGTAGGCTGCAGTAGGTGACAAACATACAACAGGAGAAAGAAACACAGAAAACTGGTAGAAGAAAGGAAATAGTTAAATAGTGAAAGAATTTCAGAAATAAAACCTTAAATTACAGAAACAGAAAAGAGTATGGATCCTAAGGAAACTATATATACATATATATGCGATAGACAAAGTGGTAAACATTAAGGACAGGAAGAGATGATTCATTGTACATATAATTGAAATTCCTGAAGAAGAAAATAAAACTATGAAACAAAACAAAGAAATTTAATATGTAATTGAAGAAAATGTTCTGGAATAGAAAAACCATGACCTCTTCATATATTGAAAGATCACATGTGTACAAAGAAATTTAATATGTAATTGAAGAAAATGTTCTGGAATAGAAAAACCATGACCTCTTCATATATTGAAAGATCACATGTGTACCAAGGAAACCTTTTTCTTAGAAATAAGACATTTCTTCATAAAGTTATTGAACTTCAAATTTATAAAGCAAAAAATATTATGTCACAAATGAAAAAGAAGGTACAGACTCTCAACACAACAACATTCCACATAAACCTTATTCACAGTTCCTCTAGCGTTCTTACAGTATAAAGATTAAAGACAAATATTTTTGAACCTGAACAATAAATATATTTTAAGTGAAAAAAATGAAGTATGGAATAAATAGGAAATAGATAAAATATATATCTGTATTTTTATTTTCTTGTGTTTAAAGAAAACACTGGAAGCATATACAAGAAGCCAAACAAAAATAAATAAATAAAGCTAATCACGAGAGTAGTGGACAAGGACAGAGATGGAAGAGAAAAATTGAAATGGAACACTTTTTATTCACATCATTTTTGAACCATATGAATTATTTATTGAACATTTTAATCTAAATTTTAAGATTAGGAGAGATTACTATAAGAATTTTCTAATAGTAATCCTATATATATATAATACTATGAATTTAAGAACTTTGGAAGGTAAGCACACAGACATTTCAATTTACACACAATTTTTAAAAAATGCGTTCAGTATACAAGTAACTATAGAAAAGATGAGTCTAAACAAGTTTAGCGTTTCTTTATGTTCTGGTTTGTCGGAGAAATCTGTGTGCTAAGTAGGCAATAAGTAGTTTATTTTTAACAGCATTTGCCAAGTGTATCCAAATTTACTAAAAGCAACTCTCAATATGTTAAGGAGAAAAGCTTGAGAAATTCTATCTGTCTATTAAAATGGTATGCTAACAAAATGTTCAACCAGGCAGTGACTTTGAAATGATAAAAATTTTGTGGTTATTTACTTAAATTGAAGGTTGAATATTGTGGTATTCTTTTAACATGACCTCATAGAACTTTATAATCTGTCCAACAAAAACAAGGTGTCATTCTTAAAGTTCTGGTTTAGGAATAAGTTGTTTTTCACTTTGTGTCTGGATTTGCCCTCTTGACAATCTGTTATTACTTCCTAGAAATGAGGTCCAGAGGTCCAGAGAAGGTAAGGTTCATTTTTTGTTAAGGCAGCTATTTTCAACCCGTGTGCCATAAGAACTTTTTATTTTTATTTTTTTATTTATTTTTTACTGCTTAAAGTATTACAACAAATGATAGATAAGTATTACAACAAATGGTAGATAGATCTTCATTTTTTCCCCTTGCCCTTCCCCCCTCCTTCCCTAACCCCCAGTTTCTTGTGTCCATTGATTATTCTCCTATGCATGCATGTAAGTCTTTCAGTTGATCTCTTAATTTCCCCCCAACCTTCCCCAGCCTTCCAGCTGTAGGATGATAGTCTGTTCAAGGCTGCTCTGTCTCTGTATTTGTTTATGTTTATCATTTTGTAATGGTCTTTATTATCCATAAATAAGTGAAGTCATGTCGTAGTTTTCTTTCATTGACTGGCTTATTTCACTTAGCATAATGCTCTCCAGTTCCATCCATGCTGATGCAAATGGTAAGAATTCCTTCTTTTTTACAGCAGCATAGTATTCCATTGTGTAGATATACCACAGTTTTCTAATCCATTCATCTGCTGATGGGCACTTAGGCTGTTTCCAGATCTTAGCTATGGTGAATTGTGCTGCTATGAACATAGGGA
>PVJC01039791.1:0-16085 GCA_004026665.1 Murina feae | reverse complement strand
GATCCTTTAAAAAGCACCTAGTCTTTTAATGAAATCTCTCCAAAAGTGCGTTGGAATGGCACATCTGCACTCAGGGGTTTATCAAGATAAAGTCTGGTCTGCTCCGCATTTATCCTGCGGCTCTGGGGGCCTTAGCTGCTGACCATGCTGACATTTCCCAGGGGAACAAAACCAAGCCCCAGAGTCCACAGAGTGAGCAAAAGGTCTGCAAGGTGTTTGCAACTCTGACTTATATCTGAGGTTTACCTGTTGCCATGGGGACAGCAGCTCTTCAGTGGGGGAAAAACAATTATTTTCAGCCGCTGGCAACATATAGGGAAGAATTCTCTTTTTGCAAGTAACACTTACAATTTCTACCAACAAACTCTGAAAACCTTGACAGTTAAAGGGAATGAACAAACTGTGTTTCAGCTCCTTGTTTTTTTTTTTTAGTTGTCCCTTGTGAGGGAAATGATAAGTTATAAAGCAGGAGAATGGGCAGTGAGTTCTCATCAGTTGTGAGATGCAAGGTACCTATCGACATCGCTGCCACCATGTAATCTAGAAACTCTTCATGGGCTGCCTGGAGGCTGCATTAGGTTTGTGATGCCCTCAATGCTTCCAGATCCACCTGTCTGGAGGTCTTATAGCTGAGCGGGGTTCTCACCCTCGGTAGAGCCAACTACTGCTCCAAAGCAGGCTTTCAGCTCCCTGCCCAGCAGACGGCCAAGCCACTGCCTTCCATGGTATCTTTCTGGGAGTTGATTTCCTAAATGACTTCTCTGACCACACAGATAAAGTCTCATTTAAATTCATGCGCACACACCCACAGGCTGGTCGGCAGAGACACACTAGGAATTGAATGATAAATAATACATGTGGACAAAGACAACACCAGTGCTTATTTGCAGATGAAAGGACACTAGAAATTATTTCTGATGGAAATATGAAAGATTAAATTCAAGCAGGGAATGGAGGAGGAAGTATTCTTTTTAAAGTTCCTTAAGAAACACCCTCATTGTTTCTCTTTCAAAAAAGGCCTTTTCTGTCTTGAGTTGGGAATTCAGTGGGCACTGCTCACTCAGGTCCCAGTGTGAGATGCTTGTCCACGATGGGTAGAGCTCCAGGGAGCAGAAGGGAAACTTAAATGTAAGACAGGGCACCTGCCGGTGAGGTGATCCGACATCCAGTTACCCCTTTGCTGGTACTTTTCTACTGGAGAACTAACTATTCCTTACCCACTCCCATTCCGTACAGCCAAAGGGCATGGGCTCCCCTGTCCATCATGTTGGGAGCAGGGTTGGAATATGAACCAAGTCATCCTGGGGAGACCCAGTCGCTGGCCTTGACTCTCCTTCCACTAAAGTTTCCAGTGGATGTAAGCCTGGAGCTGCTGGGGGCTCATGAGTCTAGAGAGCTTGCCTGAGAACAGAGAGGAAAGCAGCCAAGAAACGGAGAGCTGCAGATTCCTAATCATGTAGTGCGGTGCCTCAGCTCAGCCATTTCTGAAGTGTGGCTGACCTTGACCCAGGTTACACGAGCCAATGAATTCACTTTAATGCTTAAGTCCGTTTCAGCTGGGTTTTTGTCACTTTCAGTTAAGCACTTAGCAAGGTAGACTGCTGGTTCCTGCTCAAATAGCTCAGGAGGCTTCACTGTGTAGTAAAAATAAACCTAAGTCTGAATTTAAGAAGAAAGGAGATGAGATTGTCACCCTATGCCAGGTTAGGCACTTCCTCATCTCTCTGGTTTGAGTCCAGCCTTGCCTTGTGATAATAAAGTACTCAATAAAACTTGAGTAGGAACTGGTATTAAAGTTGAGAGAGAGGGCCCTGGCCAGGTAGTTCAGTTGGTTAGAGCGCAGTCCCAATATGCCAAGGTTGCTGGGTTTGATCCCAGGTCAGAGCACATAAAAGAATCAGCCAATGAATGCATAAATCAGTGGGACAAAAAAATTTTTAATCAATTTAAAAAAAAAATCCTGAGGGTTCAGTACTCTAACTGAGAATTATTTGTAATACAGCTATCTTAAATTTTGACAGTGTAAACAAGTAAATGTGCATAATTATGTGTAATACTGGTAAACATATGTATGTTATACCCAATATGCATAATTCATATGTGAATATATATGTGTATATACATATGTATTTATGTATTTACTAATATGAAGGCAATGTTCTTGTGAGTGTTAGTAAGACATTTTATCCCACTGACAGGCAAAACCTACATAAGAAAATGCAGGTTTAGCAATTGACAAAGTTAGGGAGCAGTTACTTCTTTGTTAAGAATTGCATAGGATGTATAGAAAGATTTACATGGCAGGTAAGACCAGGGGAAACAGATCTCAGAAGGAGGAAATCATGGCCTGGGAAGACACCTCAAAAGATGTCCAATAACATACACAGTGTGGAATACACCACATACGCTACATAACACAATATAAAAAATGCAAGTTATAGAGGCAAATTAAAACAAAAACGATAATCAAATCCAAACCATGACATTAGAAGAATACTCAGCCCAGCCAGTGTGGTTCAGTGCTTGAGCATCAACCCATAAACCAGGACACATACTCAAATTTCGGGCTTGATCCCCCATGGGGAGCATGCAGAAGTACTTGGAAGATGGGATTCTTTCTTTGGAGCCTTAGAATACATTTTAATATTTATTTCATGAAGTTCATGCTTCATTTCATAAAATAAACATGGCCAGGGGGTTGACTATAAGACAATTGGTACATTTATTTTGTAGTTTGGAATTCTATTTGGTCAATTTCAAAAGATGTGATTCTTGTCAGACCGAAACATTTCTGATGAAGTATCAGGGCACTGAAAATGGCCTATTGTGTGAGAGAGGATAATAAAACATGTACATTCTCAGAGTTAGAGATTAGGTTCAGATCAATAAAATGAGACTCAATAAGGAAAAGTCAACTGTTTCCCATATGAACAAACACGGAGCAAGCTGAGAACTGGGACTGCTGGTGGCTGACATGACTGACAAATGGTTTGGAAGTCCACAGGGGCCCCACTGCAACAACAGATCACGCTGAGTCGGGCTCGGATGCAGGGACTTCTCTCCAAGGTCAAATAGGCATGTGTGTATTACTCTTGGTTTGGCCTTCACTGAGGATGAACCCAGTGGGGATATTAAGTATATTCTTCTTCAAGTTCCAAATTCCTAAATCAATATAGAATAATCAAGGAGTTTCAAAGGAAAATGAGGATAAATAGAATTACTGAAAAATAGGTCTTATGAGAAAATACAAATAAGATGGCCTATGTTTGGTTTGTGAGGATGGAGATTAAGGGGAACCAGGAGACTTTCAGTGTATAAAGTTATGTTGCAGAAAGGACAACAATGATTTATTCTCCCCACACACAGCAGACAGTTAAAATAACAGAGGCATGGTGTTGACATTGCCTTATGAATACTAACAAACCTATAAAATGGACAACAAGGCAGTGATTTGCCTGGTCTGCTCCACCTTGGTCAAAGACTGGCTTTTATTCAACACTAGGGGCCTGGTGCACAAAAACTTGTGCACTCGGGCGGGGGGGCGGGGGGGGGCCTCAGCCCGGCCTGTGCCCTCTCTCAGTCAGGGACCCCTCTGGGGATGTCCACCAGCTGGTATGCCTGGTGAGGGGCTGATGGCTATTTGCAGGCTGGCCAAGCCCCCCAGTGGGAACCCTCACCCCATGGAGATGTGGCCAGCCTGGGTCAGAGGTTGAGGGCTGTTTTCAGGATGCCCACAGTCCCTTCAGGGTTTGGGTCCCTACTGGGGTTCCTGGCCAGCCTGGGTGAAGCACTGAGGGCTGTTTTCAGGCTGCCCATAGTCCCTTCAGGGTTTGGGTCCCTACTGGGGTGTCTGGCCGTTTTCAGGCTTACCACAGCTCCCATTGACCCAACATCCCAGCGAGGCTGGCTGGAGTCAGGTTTCTGGGGTTTATTTATCTTCTGTAATTGAAACTTTGCTACCTTGAGTGGAGGCCTAGGCAGGCAACAGAAGCCTCCTGTTTGCTTCAGCTCTGTGGCTTCTATAATTGAAACATTGTTGCTTGAGCAGAGGCCCGTTGGCCTAGTCAGGCAGTTGCAATGGAAGCCTCCTGTTTACTCTAGCTCCATGGCTGCTGACCTCCATCTTGGCTGCGTTAATTTGCATATAGCCACTCTGATTGGTGGGAGGCATGGCTTGGCTGGTGGGCGTGGCTTAGGTGTCTTGGAGTGATAGTCAATTTGCACATTACTCTTTTATTAGATTAGATATTGCTCAAAAGCCTTGCTTTTTCTCCATTAGCATAAGCAAAACTACCCCTGAAGAAACCTCAGAAGGAGGAATTTGGGATTTCCCTACTCTTTCACATAGAAGGTATAAAAATAAAATATTGTGTTCTAGAAAAAAGCAATATGGTGGGGGTGTATGCTATTACCCCTAATGTTGGTTCTCTATTATTCCTGTGTGTGTGTGCATTGGTGAGGTCTTAGGATACTGGGACAAGTGAAGATGTCTGCCCTCTGTGAACTTTGTATACTTGAATTGGCTTAAGCCTCCCAAGTATAGGCCTGGAAGCTTGATCATTTAAGATGCAAAGAAGAGCCCTAACAAGTTTGACTCAATGAATAGAGAGTTGGCCCACTACTGAAGAGTCAAGGGCATGTTCTTCAATTGCTAGCCTCGATCCCCAGCCCTGGTCAGGTGCATGCAGGAGTCAACCAATCAATGTGTCTCCCTCACATCGATGTTTTTCTCTCTGTCTCTCCCTCTCACTTCCACTCTCTCTAAAAATCAATGGGGGAGAAAAAAGAAGAGGATGAATGCAGGGCAGTATGGCTCTCTTCTACCCATCTCAGGACAAAGCCACAGGCACTCTACAGAAGACCTGATGGCTTCTTTCCAGCTCTCCAGACCCCGCCCTCCTCCCTCACACCGAGTGTATCTGTCCTGTCCTCTATCTTCATTCTCTGTCCTCTTGCCTCATACCTGGTTTGGGAGCACACTTCCTTACCTCTTCATATTAATCCTTCAGGTGGACTCTCTGCGTGGCCCTCATTTCAGATTTTGTCTCAGAGCTTTTCTGGTCTCCCTTGAATCCATGCACTGTCTCCTGAGAGTCACCCTCAGTCCCCTCCAAGTCATTCCAGGTTCCTAAGTCCCAGACTTGGATACATTTGGCCACATCATCCAAGATCACTTTAAATGTAAGTAAATCCTAAGTATCCAGAAGAATTACTGGGATAAAATGTACGGATTTTTGGCCAAGATTCAGAATCCATCAACCTGCCACTCTGTAAAACTGTGAGGGAAGTAAATGGAGGCCCCTTCACCTCAGTCAGGAAAAAGCACTCTCTCTGTTCCTATGAGACCTGAGTCACAAACATTTTTTTTTTTCAGGGAAATAAGCATTGTTTCTCCTATGTGATGCAGATAGCCAAAGGCAGGCCAGGAAGGAGTGGTGGGAGCTGGGACTCACCAGAGACCGTGTTCATTGGTATAACTGCCATAACAAAGTACCCGGCCTGGGTGGCTTAAACAACAGAAATGTATTGTCTCATTATTCCAAGATAAAGAGGTTGACACTTTGGGATTCTCCTGACACCTCTCTGTGCTGTGTAGATAACTGTCTTTTTGCTGTGTGCTCACATAGTCTTTCTTCTGTCACCTAGATCCTAATATTGGATTAGTACCTACCCTATGGCTTCACTTTAACTTAATGGAAAGATCTTATCTCAAAATATAGTCATATTCGGTGGTATTGGTGGTTAGGACTTCAGCACATGATTTTGGGGAGACATCATTTAGCTATGACACCACCCGAAGGAGGAGCCAAGATGCTATGAGTCCAATGCTGACAGGACTTTATTTCTCAGGAGAAAGCAGAGATCTGGAATTTCACCTGAAATCCTCATTTTTTTAAACATGGACAACTAGTTTCTATTTCATTCTCTGCTATTCCAACTAGTTTCTATTCCAATTCCAAAGGCCTGCTTCTTGGGCCCTCTCTCCCAGCAACACAGTGATCTGGGCCTTGCAGAGGTGGAAAGGGCTGAAGAAAGAGCGGAAAAGGAGAGTGCATTTGTCCCTAAAGCCCAGGCTCTGGGTTCTAGCATCTGCCCAAATTTCCCAACCTGATTCTGCTTGGCCTTTGCAGAGCAGGAGATGGCACCAGGTGACAAGTAGGTCAAGGAGAAAAGGGGAGAATAAAAAACAACTATGTGGAAGTCAGGGTATTTGAACTTTCTATCTTTCTTACCAGAAACTCCACCCCCAGGGCTAAATATGTCACCCACCAGTATCCATGGAACTGTCTTCAGGAATAGAAGGATGAACTAAGGGACTTTTTTTTTTTTTTTTAATTTGGTGATGGGCAGAAGAATTGGACTATCTGTAGAGCCTAGCAGGAAGCCCAATTCTGAATGATCCTCAGGAAAACACTTAGCCTCAATGTGACCTGGCTTCTTTGTCCCAAAGATAATCCTACTAAAAGAGCCCAGAAAAGAAACTAGTATATTTCAGAAAAGATTTGTGATTTCTCTCTCTCTCTCTCTCTCTCTCTCTCTCTCTCTCTCTCTCTCTCTCTGTGTGTGTGTACACACACATTGGTGAGATTACAGAAAAACCCCACTCATTTGTCTTAAGGGTTAACATTCCTAAGACAAAACTAATGTGTACCCATCAAGGATATTACTCAATCTGAAACTAAAAGAAACCAAGTTCGAATAATTAGGAGGCTGAGGGTTGTCATACTATAAAAAGCCATGGTCCCTTGCCCAGTTTCCAGTTTTGAGCAAGTGCTGTAAACTTGGAACCAAATAATTGAATGAGAGGTTAGATCTGTGAGAGGAAGGACCCTGTAATACCATGACAGGAATATCAGGTAATGATTCCTCCAGTTCTTCCCCAAAGATGTGTGAGGCCATTTGCCTTGGGTGTACCTAGGAAAGGGGACTACCCAAACGTTTTGAAGTCTGTTCAACACAGGCCTGGCTTGACATTGATAACTGGAGACGCAGAGGAGCACATGGCCCTCCTGTTGGAGTGAGAACATAAGGGTTCCAGGTAATAAATGAAGGTAGCCTGGCCCAGGTCTGGCTCACAGTGGGCCCACTCAGTCCTTGGACACATTCAATGGTCATTTCCACAGTCCCTAAATGTATAATTGAAGGCACACGTATACACATTAATTCCTTGGTCTGTGGAGAAAGCCAAATGCAAACTTCTGAAACTGCACTCCCCTCAAACCCAGGTCAAAATAATAAACCAAAATCAATACAGCTTTCCCGGAGAATGACAGACCAAAAACCCTAATACAGGGTTGATGAACCTTACCTCTGTTTAATTCTGGCCCTCGTAAAAACCAGACAGATCCTAAAGGATGATGGTAAGTGACTGCCATTCAACCAAGACCAAATGCAGCTGCTGTACCAGATGTGGTATCTTTATTAGAACAGATGCACATGGCCTTGGGTACATGGAATACAGCCACTGCTCTGGCAAGTGCATTATTTTCCATCCCTATTAAACAAGAGGATCAGAAATAGGTAACAGTGTACGTTTATAGTCTGGTCTGGGGACTATATAAATTCTCCCATATTCTGTCATATACTATCATGATATAGTCCAAAAAAAAAAAAACCAAAAAACAACCTGGACTGGTTAGATATCACACTGGTCCATCACACTGATGATATTATATTAATTATAATAGGGGCCCGGTGCACAAAAATTTGTGCACTCGGGGGGTGGGGGTCCCTCAGCCCGGCATGTGCCCTCTTGCAGTCTGGGACACCTCGGGGGGGGTGTCCACCTGCTGGCATGCCTGGCCAGCCTGGGTGAGGGGCTGAGAGCCATTTGCAGGCTGCCCACAGCCCCTTCAGGGTTCGTGCACTGGGGGGTGGGAAGGCTGGTGCGTGCAGGCCTGGACGTTTCCCACTGGAGGGCCCACAATTGCACACGCCTGGTGGGCCCACACCGCTGAGGGGACACACCTGGTGCAGAGTTGGGTGGCAAGCCAGGGGGGGACGCTGGTGCAGAATCCCTCGGTGGGGCCCTGCTGCTGAGCAAACACACCCGGGGTGGAGCCGAGCAGTGAACTGGCTTCGGATTCTCCACACTGTGCAGCAGACGCTCCCGCACGCCCTGTGGAGGCCCCTGGGGGGCGGATGAAGGTAGCGGACCCTGGACAGGTGTTCCTGCACACCCTGTGGAGGCCCCCAGGGCAGAGCCAGGCAGCGGACCCAGGACGGCTGCTCCTGCACACCCTGCAGAGGCCCCGTGCTCCTGCATGTCCTGGGGAGGCCCCCAGGGGGTGGAGCCAGGCAGTGAACCTGGGACAGGCGCTCCTGGATACCCCTGGGGGCAGAGCTAGGCAGCAGACCCAGGACAGCTGTTCCTGGACGCCCCGAGGAGGCCCCAGGCCAGACCCCCCCTCCCACTGAGCTGACACACCTGGCACAGCTATGCCAGCCAGCTGTGGAGGCTCCCAGTGCAGAGCCACCCTGCCAGCCTCCATCTTGGCTGGGTTAATTTGCATACAGCCACTCTGATTGGCTGGTGGGCGTGGCTGTGAGCAGAGGCTCAGCCAGCCTAGGCAGGCAGTTGCAACAGAAGCCTTTGGTTTGCCCTAGCTCCATGGCTGTTGGCCTCCATCTTGGCTGGGTTAATTTGCATATAGCCGCTCTGATTGGCTGGTGGTAACGGTCAATTTGCATGTTTCTCTTTTATTATATTAGATTAGATGAGCAAGAAGTAGATTGCAGGCCTAGCTAAGATGACACATTCTGGGGCGTTGGAGATAAATCCTATGAAGATTCAGAAACCTACCACATTAGTACAAATTTTATATATCCAATGATCTGATGAATTCCAGGGCATCCCCTCCAAAATATAGGATAAATTATAGCATTTTGCACACCCCTTCATGAAAAAATAAATGCCTGGTCCCAGTAATGGGTACCTGAAACACATTTCTACCTCTCCCCGTGCATGGGGGTCAGGGAAAGCGGGCAATAAAAATATTGCTGGAAGCCACTGCTACTTAGAAATGGCTAGCAATAATTTAATTGTACACAGAAGTGGCTATAAACCACTTAATTCAAATGCATCCCTAACACTGCCTCTTACCAGGACCCCAAAAGGTTGCTTCAACACTACCCCACACAAGAAGTTAGAGTGTACACTTTTTTTTAAAGCCCGTCCAAGGGAACACATTGCTATGATCTCTTTCAGAGCCTTGGAAGCGACCTATACATGTGAGGGACCCTGGACTTTAAGCACCATTAACTTCCTGGTAAATGCACTGATGGCCGGGAACCAAGAGAATGAGCATCTAGGTAGGACTAGCGGACAGGATGTCAAGACAGAGCTGGAGCTGAATGTGAGTGCTTCCTTTTGAAGGCACGTCTGGGACCTCTCTTCTATTCTTATGTATATAAATGTTTTCACCCCTGTAATAATTGCCAACGGCTTTTTGTTTATTGTCTCAAAACTAGGTTTCATCACATACTCTTATAATTAGGAACAGTTGGTGAAGTACATACAGGCTGGGAAAGGAGCCCACTCGCTGTCCTTATCCAAAAAGAGAAGAATGGAGACCAGCGTTTGGCTCCTTAGTCGTGGTCTGAGTGAGAATTAGAACTATCAGGGGCATTCTTGCTGCAGTCTAAAATTCAAGAGCTTCAGACCAAGCCAGGAGCACTTACTACTTTCGTTTCCCCATCTGCAGGTTGGGAATATTTACTAGTCAGTGACTGCTGGATGAATGTCACTACCCAACCGCAAAATGTTAGTATTATTGCTTTTCCTCTTTGATCTCCTGGGGCAAGATAAATGTATGATATCGTAATTGTTTCCATGGCAGCAAATCATATTGTCCCAAACAGGGGATTTTATGACTTCATGGCTGGATTTGGAAAAAGGAGAAATCAGATTGAGAGTGAGAAATTTGCTCAAGCATAAATATCTTCAATGATAGCAAGGGGAATAGAGCAAATTAGAGATAGGCGAAATTGCCTTTGGTTTCAATGCTCTTTTTACAAGTTCATCCCAGTGCAGAAGCCCCTTCTCCAGCCATAAAATTTGTATAATGATGCCTCTTTGCTTGAATTCACAGAAGGCTAATGGTGAAGCTCATCTATTTTGGTACCACTTCAGCAATGCTAATACTAATTGTTTTCGAGAAAATATCTGAATCTCTGCTGTGAGTGGCTTTGTTTGGCCTTTTTATTTGTTTGAATGGGGGTTTTGTTTTATTTTTACTCCCTCAAGGTTTTATTATTATTATTATTATTTTATTGATTTTTTTTACAGAGAGGAAGGGAGAGGGATAGAGAGTTAGAAACATCAATGAGAGAGAAACATCGATCAGCTGCCTCTTGCATACCTCGCACTGGGGATGTGCCCGCAACCAAGGTACACGCCCTTGACCGGAATCGAACCTGAGACCCTTCAGTCTGCAGGCCAACACTCTATCCATTGAGCCAAACCGGTTAGGGCACTACCTCAAGGTTTTACCGACATTAATTTATTAGAAATAAACCAATTTCCACATAAAAATTTGCCTTTTGTCATTTGAAAATCTGTCAAGAAATCTCTCTCCTCCCTAGAGGCACTTTCTTTGCCTTTCTTGGGATCCTACTGACTTTAGTCTCTTATTTCCTGAATCCATCATTAGTTTCTGTCTATTGCCTAGAAAAAAGCAACATTTCTTTCTAATTTTTAAGCCACTTAAATTCACCCCAGTTCAATTTAACCATATACAATAAACAATGGCTTGGGATTTTAAATCTCTCTCTCTCTCTCTCTCTCTCATTTTTTCTCTTTCTCCTCTTTCTGTCTCTAAATCCCCATCTCTCCCCCAACCACGTTCCTTTCTTTGCATAGAGATATGCAGTACCTCATAAGAGTGATCTCCTCCTCTCTTCCTTTTAACCTTCAAATACCCAGCATCTGTAAATTTCTGCTGACCCATAAACACCTTGCCAACCAGCTCCTCTAGTAAAAATATAATTTACATGTTCTGTGTAGATCCCCAGGAGCTTAGCAGAAAGACAGACCAGTGAGAGCTGGAGTCAGGGAATATTTCATGGAAGAATTGAATGATGAGCTGACCTGGGGAAATGTGAGGATTTCACAGGCACAGGAGAGATAAGAAGGCACCCAGGCAAGGAAAGCTGAATAGACAAAGGCGTGGAGGTGGTACAGTCTGGTTGCTGGACCAGAAGAGATCCGTCTGACTAGAGCAGGGTGCCTTGAGAGAGATTGGACAGCAGAGAGAGAGGTTGGAGAGGCAGACTGAGGCAGGTTCTGAAGAGAACCTTATAAACCCTGGGGAGAGGGGATTGTTTATCCCTTGGTGTGATAAAAAGAGATCCTGGGAATTAGAGAGGAAGGTAATTTTTAGGTTGACTTAAATTTAATGACCTCACCCAATCAATCATTCATGGCTAATCGGTGACAGAGCCTGAGAAATAGGCTTCTTGACCCTTCAATCTAACTTTGCTCCCCTACATCACTCTGCTTCTGTATAGAATTGAGAGGTGATATCATGAAGGCAGTGTCATTATTGGTGACCTATAAAGGCTGGGAGAAGCTAGAAGAAGAGGTTCCCAGGGGTATGCAGTGAGGGCTTCCACTAGGGAGTACAAGAGAGTAAGCTGAAGGGGGAGCAGAGATCATAACCCCATAGCTTCTTCTCAACCTTCACCCTTCCGAATGTCTTAATAGCATTTTACAGTATCAGCGACTCCTTCCTGAAACTCCATCCTGTCTTCTATGACTCGCTCCTCTCCCCACTCCTGCCATTATCCTCCTTCTCGGATCTTTTCTTCTTCTGCCTCATAAATGTAGATGAGAGATAATACATGTGAATAAAGTGGAGAAAGAAAAAAGTACGGGTTAAGAACCCAAGCCTTGAAAAACAGAACCAGAAAACAAAGAAACTGCAATCAAAGAGTAAGAGACAAGAACTAATATTGTAGAAAGGACAGCATTTCTAGAAGGAAGGAGATGCCAACAACATTAACTATAGCGATGTCTGTAACTCACTCACTGAACAAATGTTCATTGAACATTTCCTATGTGCCCAGCATGGTTGGATGCATTGGAAATTCAGTGTTAAACATAACAGAGTCCCTGAAGAGTTACAGTCCAGTGAGGATGAAGAGAAAGCACAGATAAATGTATATCAGATGGCTATAAAGAAAACATGAAGTGGGGACAGATGAAGTCAGGAGTGTTATCTTAGACTAGAGGCTCAATGCACAAAATTCATGTAAGAGTAGGCCTTCCTTCCCCCAGCTGCCAGCATTAACTTCCCTCTGGCACCCGGGACCTGGACTTCCCTCACAGCCCCAGCTTTGTCCAGAAGGTTGTCTGGAAGGATGTCCAGAAGGACATCTAGAAGGATGTCTGGTCTAATTAGCATATTATGCTTTTATTATTATAGACTAGGGGCCTGGTGCACAAAAATTTGTGCACTCCGGAGGGTTCCTCACCCCGGCCTATGTTGTCTCACAGTCTGGGACCCCTCAGGGGATGTCCACCTGCTGGTGTGCCTGGCCAGCCTGGGTAAGGGGCTGATGGCCGTTTGCAGGCTGTCCAAACCTCCCAGTGGGGACCCTCATCCCATGGGGATGTGGCCAGCCTGGGTGAGGGGCTGAGGGCTGTTTTCAGGATGCCCGCAGTCCCTTCAGGGTTCATATCCCTACTGGGGTGCCTGGCCAGCCTGGGTGAGGAGCTGAGGGCCATTTTCAGGCTTCCCACAGCTCCCATTGATCCAATGTCCCAGTGAGGCTGGCTGGAATCAGGTTTCTGGGGTTTATTTATCTTCTATAATTGAAACTTTGTTGCCTTGAGCAGAGGCCCGGCTGGCCTAGGCAGGCAGTTTCAACTCCATTACTGGTGCAACGGAAGCCTCCTGTTTGCTCTAGCTCTGTGGCTGCTGGCCACCATCTTGGCTGGGTTAATTTGCATACAGCCGCTCTGATTGGCTGGTGGGGTCTGGCTTGGCTGGTGGGCATGGCTTAGGTGTCTTAGAGTGATGGTTGATTTGCATATTACTTTTATATTAGATTAGACTAGAGACCCGGTGCATGAAATTCATGCACGGGGGGAGGGTGGTGTCCCTCCGCCCAGCCTGCCCTCTCTCACAGTCTGGGACCCCTCAGTGGATGTCCTACTGATGGCTCCAGTCTGGCAGGTGCTGTGTGTGTGTGTGTGTGTGTGTGTGTGTGTCCCCACTGGGGGCCTGCCCCCAGCTGCATCAGAGACTAGGAGTAGGCACCCCGTGTGTGTGTGTGAATGAGTGTGTGTGTCCCCGCTGGGGGCCTGCCCCCAGCTGCATGTGAGGCTCAGAGCAGTCTGTGTGTGTGTGTGTGTCTGTCTGCTGGAGGCCTGCCCCCAGGCACACTGTGGAGGCTTGGTGCAGGCACCTCTTTGTGTTGAACTCTCAGGCTCCTGGCCTCCCCTACATGTTGTTCTCTCCCTTGAGCTGTGGCCAGGGCTGGGTGCTGCCTGAAGGCCATGCTTACCTGCTCCCCGATCTCGCCCAAGCCACAGAGAAGAAGGCAGGCCCTGCCTGCATGCTGCCCCGCCACCGGGCTGGCCCTGCCTGCTCCCAGGATGCCACTGCCTGCTCGCTGTGCTTGCCTTCTCCAGGGCAGGAGACCTGCTCACGGGTTGCCGAGGCAATGCCTGCTGGGCTCATGTTGCCAGGGTAACGCCGCCAGCATCCTGCCCAACCACTATGGGCACCACCATTTTGTCATGAGGGATGGACAATTTGCATATTACTCTTTTATTAGATAGGATAGGATGGATAGGAAATGTCTCACCACAGAGGTGACATTTGAGCAGAATAATGGATGAAGTGAGGGAGCAAACCATGTAAAATCTGGGAAAGTGTCTGGAAATAGTATACAAACAAGGGAGAGCATCCTTGCTTTCTTCTGGTTGCCTTAACCTGCTTAGGGTGGTAAGTATTGAGGGCATGAAATGAACAAGGGGAGCCAGATTTGAGGAAGGAGAGATGGCCTAAAATAGCCACTAGCATTGCTGGGTGAAAGTGCGTGACGGATGAATGGAAACCATGCTGGGCAAAGCAGAGGTGCTGCAGAGGGGGACAGCGAGAATCAGAAGCAAGCTGGTCTTTGTCTCTCAGGGATTTTGCTTCCACAGCACCTTCCTTACTTGGTTTACCATCTACCTCTAGAGAAAAACTGCTCTTCCTGAGTGCCCAGTTCGTCAATGCCACCATTTTGCCAACTCCATGACAGAGAACTTCTGAGACATCTTCAATTCATGCTCAGTCTTTGCTTCATGTATCCAATTCAGGGCAAACCCGACTGCTCCTTTTCTTTCTTGATATTTGGCCTTTCCCACCCATCTTTCTCTTGGTGTGATCACAGCCTAGAAACAGTCACTGGCCACTTCCCATGAGAACCTTCTTCCTCCTTAGACTTTTCCCTCTAAATCCATGACCCTCCTCTCCTGAGCCTTACCTCCTTATCCAGAAATATTTTCCCTATTGCTACTGTTTTATTGAACCATCATTTTTATTTCACTTTTCTTGTCCTTCTTGGGCTGGGATTCTAACAGCTTCCTACATCACCAAAGATAGAGCCCAAGTGTCGAGCCTTGTACTCATGACCAGAGAGCCCTGACATCATAGCCTCTCTGTGTCCCTCCCCTGGGCTTACTGAAATTGTCGCTGCCCTTGTTGCAAACCTCTTCCCAAGCTGTGCCACATGCTCAGCCTCATCATCTGAGAAACGGGCTGAATCGATCCAATACAGACCACAGACCTGCCTGGCTCCATCTGGTCAGGTCATTCCTGCCGCTCCTTCATCTTCTTGCCACCACATCTGTGGGCTCACCTTCCCAGTCACTCCTGGCATATACATGTGGTGTTAGGGAAACACAGGGCTGCATGTGGCATGAGTCTAGAGTTTGTCAACTCTAAGTATGGCTCTGTTGCAGAAAGACCACAAAAACTAAGCGATACTTTGAAGAGATGGAGAAATCACAGCTTTAATACACGCGCGAACTCAGGGATTAATCCAAATCAGAGTGGGGGTAGCACTCAAGAACCTTGCTTTATAAGTGCCCTTCGAGTTCATTGATTTGCAAATATACTCCCTCCCCCCAAGGCCCTGAAGGGAGAATTCTTTTCATCTACCCTTCCCCCAGATACAGGGCTCAAAAACAAGGCTCCCCCGCCTTACCTACCATGTGGACGCAGGTCTGCATCAGGGCTGTGGCGCAAACTGTTTGGTTTAATGGCCTTGCAGAACCAGCCTTCCTCCTCAGCTCCTGCTTAGGATCTTGATCTAATCACACAGGGACGAGAGAGCACTGATGAGACTGGGAGACCCCAAGCACATGATGTGCTCATAGCTCACAAAACAACAGCAGACCTGGCCGGGTGGCTCAGTTGGTTGGAACATCCTCCATACGCCAAAAGCTTGCAGGTTCGATCCCTGGTCCGGGTGAGTATACCTCTCTCTCTCTCTCTCTCTCTCTCTCTCTCTCTCTCTCTCTCTCTCCAGTAGAAAACATACAAAAAGAAAAAAGATGCAGCATTACTACTCTGAAGCTTCATTTAAAGGCAGCCACAGGGCAAATCCAGTTACTGCAGCAAATGTGCATTGTGAGACTATCCGCCTTCAGTAGGTTAAAGTTACAGGAAAATGTATTCCCTTCCCAATCCCCAAACCCCTATTCCCATCTTAGAACAGCAAGGTCATGGGCCAAGAACTGTGATTTTAGCCTTTCACTGAAGCATCTCCTACTGGCTCCTGCAGAGCTCAGAGGTCATCAGCTGGCCTGTTCTTCAGGGGCGTGAACACCACCGGCCTGTGAACTCGGCCTAAAGCGCACCCTTGAGGCTCAGAACTGGCTTCCGAACAGCGGGAAGGGGGGAGGACAGACAGGGACAGAGGCAGGGCGAGAACCCTCTCCAGGGGAAGGAAGTCTTCAACAGCCTCAAGTGGAAGTGAAGAGCTGGCCACGCTCTGAGAGTTGCTGTCACTGAAAAAGGGTGAGCTAAGGTCCTGACCTTTCCCCCAACGCCCAGGGGGCACTGCTTGTCCACCTTTCTGAGCTCCCC
>PVJC01039790.1:12500-13601 GCA_004026665.1 Murina feae | reverse complement strand
AGTTTTCGAATCCATTCATCTGCTGATGGGCACTTAGGCTGTTTCCAAATCTTAGCTATGGTAAATTGTGCCACCACTATGAACATAGGGGTGCATCTATCCTTTCTGATTGGTGTTTCTGTTTTTTGGGGATATATTCCTAGAAGTGGAATCACTAGGTCAAATGGGAGTTCCATTTTTAGTTTTTTGAGGAAACTCCATACTGTTCTCCACAGTGGCTGCACCAGTCTGCATTCCCACCAGCAGTGCAGGAGGGTTCCTTTTTCTCCGCATCCTCTCCAGCACTTGTCGTTTGTTGATTTGTTGATGATAGCCATTCTCACAGGTGAGAGATGGTACCTCATTGTTGTTTTGATTTGCATCTCTCGAATAAGTGACTTTGAGCATGTTTTCATATGTCTCTCAGCCTTATTTATGTCCTCTTTCAAAAAGTGTTTATTTAGGTCCATTGCCCATTTTTTTTATTGAGTTGTTTATCTTCCTTTTGTTAAGTTGTATGAGTTCCGTGTAGATGTTGGAGATTAAGCCTTTATCAGAGATATCATTGGAAAATATATTATCCCATGCAGTGGGTTTTCTTGTTGTTTTGTTGATGGTTTCTTTTGCTGTGCAGAAGCTTTTTATTTTGATACTAGGGGCCCAGTGCACAAAAATTTGTGCACTCAGGAGGTCCCTCAGCCCGACCTGTGCCCTCTCACAGTCTGGGACCCCTCTGGGGACGTCCACCTGCTGGTGTGCCTGCTCAGCCTGGGTGAGGGGCTGATGGCTGTTTGCAGGCTGGCCAAGCCCCCCATTGTAGATCCTCACTCCATTGGTGTGGCCAGCCTGGGTGATGGGCTGAGGGGCGTTTTCACACTGCCTGAGTGCGGAGATCTGGGGCCCACAGAGGCTTCCCAGAGAAGTCTGTTGCGCCACGCGCCTTGGTGACCTGCAGGCAGCTATGCCTGAGTGTGGAGATCTGGGGCCCACAGAGGCTTCCCAAAGAAGTCTGTTGGGCTGTGAGCCTGGGTGACCTGTTTGTCACTACGCGTGAGTGTGGGGGGGTGGGAGCTGGAGACGTGCAAATGCGAGGTTAGAGGTTTGCCGCTGGGGATGGGGAGG